>BLKR01016143.1:0-35711 GCA_011170035.1 Teleogryllus occipitalis | reverse complement strand
AAAGAAAGTCGTGTTAGTTACACTATTTATAACTCAAGAACGGCTGTACCGATTTGGCTGAAAATTGGTGAGCAGGAAGCTAAGAGCCAGGAGACGGACATAGGATACTGTTTATCCCGTTCGACAGCGTTCCTGTGTGAGAACGCACGTTTTCGCGTGATTTCGCATGTTAGTGGTCATTGTTGCCTGTTGTAACCCATTGTTGTAACGCCGCACTGATAACAAAAGGCGATAATGATAGCCGCCTTTCGTTCGCCGTTATCTCTCTATATATAAAAGAAGGTCGTGTTAGTTACACTATTTATAACTCAAGAACGGCTGAACCGATTTGGCTGAAAATTGGTGAACAGGAAGCTTAGAGACAGGATACGGACATAGGATACTGTTTATCCCGTTCGACAGCGTTCCTGTGTGAGAACGCACGTATTTGCACGTACGCAGTGCAACAAGGATAGTACAGTTTCTCACAGTGAGTGCGACGCGAGAAAAAGATGGGACTGGCTATTAAGGCGGAAAATGAGAGTTCGGTCAGCTAGTATATATATAAAAGAAAGTCGTGTTAGTTACACTATTTATAACTCAAGAACGGCTGCGGTACCGATTTGGCTGAAAATTGGTGAGAAGGAAGACAGAGCCAGGAGACGGACATAGGATACTGTTTATCCTGTCTGACAGCGATCCTGTGTGAGGACGCACGTTTTTGCACGTTTTCGCGCGTTTTCGCGTGATTTCGTAATGTTTTCGCGTGATTTCGCACGTTTTCACGCGACTCCCGCGGGTTTTTCGTATGTTTGGGCGGAACGGAGTTCTTCGTTAAGGCGGAACAGAGTTCGCCGGGCTGGGGCTAGTATATATGAAAGAAAGTCGTGTTAGTTACACTATTTATAACTCAGGAACGGCTGAACCGATTTGGCTGAAAATTGGTGAGCAGGAAGCTTAGAGCCAGGAGACGGACAAAGGATACTGTTTATCCCGTTCGACAGCGTTCCTGTGTGAGAACGCACGTTTTTGCACGTTTTCGCGTGATTTCGCATGTTAGCGGTCATTGTTGCCTGTTGTAACCCATTGTTGTAACGTCGCACTGATAACAGAAGGCGATAATGATAGCCGCCTTTTGTTCGTCGTTATATCTGTATATAGTCGTGTTAGTTACACTATTTATAACTCAAGAACGGCTGTACCGATTTGGTGAGCAGGAAGCTTAGAGCCAGGAGACGGACATAGGATACTGTTTATCCTGTTCGACAGCGTTCCTGTGTGAGAACGCACGTTTTTGCACGTTTTCGCGTGATTTCGCATGTTAGCGGTCATTGTTGCCTGTTGTAACCCATTGTTGTAACGCCGCACTGATAACCAGGCGATAATGATAGCCGCCTTTCGTTCGCCGTTATATCTATATATAGTCGTGTTAGTTACACTATTTGTAACTCAAGAACGGCTGTACCGATTTGATGAGCAGGAAGCTTAGAGCCAGGAGACGGACATAGGATACTGTTTGTCCCGTTCGACAGCGTTCCTGTGTGAGAACGCACGTTTTTGCACGTTTTCGCGTGATTTCGCATGTTAGTGGTCATTGTTGCCTGTTGTAACCCATTTTTGTAACGCCGCACTGATAACAGAAGGCGATAATGATAGCCGCCTTTCGTTCGCCGTTATATTTGTATATAGTCGTGTTAGTTACACTATTTATAACTCAAGAACGGCTGTACCGATTTGGTGAGCAGGAAGCTTAGAGCCAGGAGACGGACATAGGATACTGTTTATCCCGTTCGACAGCGTTCCTGTGTGAGAACGCACGTTTTTGCACGTTTTCGCGTGATTTCGCATGTTAGCGGTCATTGCTGCCTGTTGTAACCCATTGTTGTAACGCCGCACTGATAACAGAAGGCGATAATGATAGCCGCCTTTCGTTCGCCGTTATATCTATTTATAGTCGTGTTAGTTACACTATTTATAACTCAAGAACGGCTGTACCGATTTGGTGAGCAGGAAGCTTAGAGCCAGGAGACGAACATAGGATACTGTTTATCCCGTTCGACATCGTTCCTGTATGAGAACGCACGTTTTTGCACGTACGCAGTGCAACAAGGATAGTACAGTTTTTCACAGTGAGTGCGACGCGAGAAAAAGATGGGACTGGCTGTTAAGGCGGAACAGAGTTCGCCGGGTCAGCTAGTATATATATATATATATATATATATATATATATATATATATATATATATATATATATTGTGACGCCGAGCCCAGTTGTGGGCTGTCGCCACTGTTGTTGGTATGGGAGGGCGCAGTTCGTGGTTTTCTCCTCCCCCCCAGGAGGCAGTATCGGCCGTAGCGGAGGGGTAGTGAAAGGGAAGAAAGTGGGGAGTAAGGAAGGAGGGGAGTGAAGTAGGGTTGGGGTCGACCAGAGGTGTCGCGAACCAGTTGGATGTGAACGGTAGGAGTGGAGTGAAGGCAGAGATGATATTTGAAGTTTCCGTGTATAGATAGTTACCCAGCTATTTCTAATGTTATAATGTTTCGGCAAAAGTGTATCCATGAATTTCTTTTGATTGTAATTTGTTTGATGTGATTTCATGGCGTGTAGTATCAGCATTTGACGTCCAATATCACAGATTGTGGTATAAATAGTGGAGTGGAAGGACAGTTACACAGCTATTTCTAATGTTATAATGTTTCAGCAAAATGTGTATCCATGAATTTCTTCTGATTGTAATTTGTATGATGTGATTTCATGGCATGTAGTGTGAGCATTTGACAGGGTTGCTTGTGACCCTGCAGGGTAAGCAAGGCACAATGTTGCAATGATTACTTGTATGGCAATGAACTAGTATTATCGTTTAAGAGTTTGAGGAATGATACTCCAAAGTGTCTTGAGTGTTTAACAAAAGCAATGAAAAGCTTTGTCAATTTTGAATCTTCTTTTTCCTTAAAATTTTTGTAAAAATGGTGAAGAATGTTTATTTCATTGCTTACATTTCTGTTGTGTGTTGATCAAATTTGGATGTAAATTTTTATTGGAAATAAGGGAATTGTGTTAAATAATGTACAATTCTGAAGTGTTTGGTGCAGATGCACTTAATTGTTGTACAGATCATATGGAAGGATAATGTTTATTCCAAATGACTAAGTTATTTGTTCAAATTAAATCATTTGATTTTGTTTCTTTAAAAAAAAGCTGGTTGTTTATAATCCTCAGAATTGTTCTAGGAATATTACTTCTGTGTTGTTGGTTTCCGTTTCGGGAAGCGTGGGAGCAGCCAGGGCAAGAACTCCGCCCCCCCGGTCCCCGACTTCCGTTACAGGAGCAAAATATCTTGCAAACCTTGAAGTACGGCCCTCCGCACGGCGGACGCCACGTCGCCGCGCGAGCATCCCGTTACATCACAAGGAGCTGGCGCCCGAACAGGGGACCTGAAGGGTGTTCTAGGAGTACCCATGGGGAAGTGCTTGTTTAGGTACTTGTTATTTCTAGCACTCTGAGCACTGCATCCCACGCTTCTACGAATGGAAAACTGAAGTGAGTTACAATATGATGTATTAGAATAAGCATTTATTTGTCAGTGGTTTGTAAATTTTGTGCGCGGTTTAAACGTCATCATGGCGGAAAAACACTCCGGCGCGGGCTATGGGGGAGATGATTCAGAGAGTGGCGATGGTGTGAGCGAAAACCCGACAGTGGGCAGTCTGGTCGCGATGGTAGAAGGGGTGACTTTGGACGACTCTGACAATGTCGGCCTAGAGACAGCCGAGGGCAAAGAAACTAGGTCGACGGGGGCGGTGGCTAAGAAAAGAAAACAGACGGAGGGAGTTACGGGAGATAGATTAGGAGAGATGGCCGATTTATTTAATTTGATGCGAGAGGTGATGGAAGGATTCGCGCGGACGGCCGAAGAGAAAAATAAAATTATGTTCGGTGAAATTAAGCAGGTGTTAAATGATCAGATAGAGAAACAGAGTAGGGAGATTAAAGAAGAAGTCAGAAGGATCGACGGTCGGATTGATTCCCTTGCAAATCAAATTGTTGCGCAGAACCAATTGATCGCTGACAGGTTCGCCGTGCAGGATAAGGAAATTGAAGAGAAAATGCGTCAAATGGGAGAAGACATGAATAAGAGCTTGGGGAGCCAGTACAATACGGAAATTAGACGGCAAGACGCAAAAATTGAGGCGGTCGCAAATTCGGTAGGAGGTTGGATATCTGAGTGCCAGGACAAATTGGTCACCAGACTTGAGAAGTTCGAGGACGAGGTTAAGACTTCGCGGAACGCCTTAGAAGCAAAGATGATGATGAAGGAGATGATGAAGAAGATGGTGAAGAAGAAGAAGATGGTGAAGAAGAAGAAGAAGAAGAAGATGGTGAAGAAGAAGAAGAAGATGGTGGTGAAGAAGAAGATGGTGAAGAACAAGAAGATGGTGAAGAAGAAGAAGATGGTGAAGAAGAAGAAGATGGTGAAGAAGAAGATGATGGTGAAGAAGAAGATGATGGTGAAGAAGAAGATGATGGTGAAGAAGATGATGGTGAAGAAGAAGATGATGGTGAAGAAGATGATGGTGAAGAAGATGATGGTGAAGAAGAAGATGATGGTGAAGAAGAAGATGATGGTGAAGAAGAAGATGATGGTGAAGAAGAAGATGATGGTGAAGAAGAAGATGATGGTGAAGAAGAAGATGATGGTGAAGAAGAAGATGATGGTGAAGAAGAAGATGATGGTGAAGAAGAAGATGATGGTGAAGAAGAAGATGATGGTGAAGAAGAAGATGATGGTGAAGAAGAAGATGATGGTGAAGAAGAAGATGATGGTGAAGAAGAAGAAGAAGATGATGGTGAAGAAGAAGAAGAAGATGATGATGATGGTGAAGAAGAAGATGATGATGGCGAAGAAGAAGATGATGATGGTGAAGAAGAAGATGATGATGGTGAAGAAGAAGAAGATGATGATGAAGAAGAAGATGATGATGAAGAAGAAGATGATGATGAAGAAGAAGATGATGAAGAAGAAGAAGATGATGATGAAGAAGATGATGAAGAAGATGATGATGATGATGATGAAGAAGATCATGAAGAAGAAGAAGGTGATGAAGAAGAAGGTGATGATGAAGAAGAAGAAGGTGATGAAGAAGAAGGTGATGAAGAAGAAGAAACAAGTAGTGAAGACAAAGGTTCCATCAACCCTCCTGATTTTTTTCAAGAATATTTTCTCCCAGAAAAAATTCTACGAATGGATGGGGAGTGATGTGACGCCGAGCCCAGTTGTGGGCTGTCGCCACTGTTGTTAGTATGGGAGGCCGCGCGCCTGCGAGGGCGCAGTTCGTGGTTTTCTCCTCCCCCCCCCCAGGCGGCAGTATCGGCCGTAGCGGAGGGGTAGTGAAAGGGGGGAAAGTGGGGAATAAGAAAGAAGGGGAGCGAAGTACGGTGAGGGTCGACCAGATGTGTCGCGACCGAGTTGGATGTGAACGGTAGGGGTGGAGTGAAGGCAGTGAGAGATGAGATACTGCAGTTTCTCTGTGTAGTGCAATATTTTATTGGAGTTTGTCTAATATCACAAATTGTGATATAAATAGCGGAGTGGAAGGATAGTTACCCAGCTATTTCTAATGTTATAATGTTTCGGCAAAAGTGTATCCATGAATTTCTTCTGATTGTAATTTGTGTATGTGATTTTATTGCATGTAGTATCAGCATTTGCCGTCCAATATCACAGATTGTGATATAAATAGCGGAGTGGAAGGACAGTTTCACAGCTATTTCTAATGTTATGTTTCAGCAAAATGTGTATCCATGAATTTCTTTTGATTGTAATTTGTATGATGTGATTTCATGGCATGTAGTGTGAGCATTTGACAGGGTTGCTTTGTGACCCTGCAGGGTAAGCAAGGCACAATGTTGCAATGATTACTTGTATGGCAATGAACTAGTATTATCGTTTAAAGAGTTTGGGGAATGATACTCCAAAGTGTCTTGAGTATTTAACAAAAGCAATGAAAAGCTTTGTCAATTTTGAATCTTCTTTTTTCTTAAAATTTTTGTAAAAATGGTGAAGAATGTTTATTTCATTGCTTACATTTAATTGCTTACATTTCTGTTGTTGTGTGTTGATCAAATTTGGATGTAAATTTTTATTGGAAATAAGGGAATTGTGTTAAATAATGTACAATTCTGAAGTGTTTGGTGCAGACGCACTTAATTGTTGTACAGATCATATGGAAGGATAATGTTCATTCCAAATGGCTAAGTTATTTGTTCAAATTAAATAATTTGATTTTTTTTTAAAAAAAAAGCTGGTTGTTTATAATCCTCAGAATTGTTCTAGGAATATTACTTATGTGTTGTTGGTTTCCATTTCGGGAAGCGTGGGAGCAGCCAGGGCAAGAACTCCGCCCCCCCGGTCCCCGACTTCCGTTACAGGAGCAAAATATCTTGCAAACCTTGAAGTACGGCCCTCCGCACGGCGGACGCCACGTCGCCGCGCGTGCATCCCGTTACGTCACAATATATATATATATATATATATATATATATATATATATATATATATATTGCGACGGAACACACGTCGTGGCCTTCCCTCCGACGCGCCGCGCATAATACAACTCTGTTGCGAGAAGGAGTCGTTAGCCCTAAGGATGTGTGAGATCGCGTGGGCGTTACCGGCGTCGTTCGACAGTCCACTGCCGTCCCGACGTCGGACCTCTCGAGTTGTTTCGAATCGTTTGCCTGGATGAGGCTGATGTCTGAAAATGCACCTGGGTGGGAAATACGGGCAGGTTTGTACTCAAAGCAAAACACTTGTGGCTCTGGCATACAAGCACGGAGAAAAAAGAACAGTTGCAGTATACCTGATCCATTATACTTTATCAAGGGAACGCATGATAATATAGGCCCAACCAGGTTCACTGTTGCTGTTTCGTGACGGAGATAGTTGGAACGAAAAGTTGCATCGTAAAGAGTCCCTTGTTGCACTCCTCTGAATTCACCTTGTCAGAGTGCACGGGTAGAAGCTGCCGAGTCCAAGCAACCTTGTTGGAAGAGTTGGCTATCTGCTCGGCATAAGCGAGCAACACAGGTTGGAGGATCCAGCCTACCGTCATGACGCATCCGGACGAAACTGATAGAAGGAGCCGGCCTTCCGTGTTGGCTTGCACAGCTATACTGGTTGAAGGGCCAGCCGTACGTGTTGCCATATTGAAGCATTTCTTATTGGTGTTACAATTACTGATCGTTGACGGGTATAGGATGGGTTATACGTAGTACTTGCTATTAATAGAATATTCATTATTTTTGATCCAACAACACATCTGTATATTTACCTACACAACCAGACACCGTAAAAACGGAAATAATTGCATAAAAATTATGCATTTATATATTCAGGTATCAGGTGTGTATGTGTGTGTATATATATATATATATATATATATATATATATATATATATATATATATATATATATATATAATGAATATTCTGAAACAGCATGTATCTAACAATAAAATATTAGAATTTAACATTAAAATATTTATTTAGTAAAGTAAAATTTGTGTAAAATATAACATAACTCACAATAGAATGAAATATATTGACATAAACTTAATAGGTAACAAATGATAATGAAACATTGATGTACCACTTAATCATTTATGTGATCAGGTGGATCACTATGACTATATAAACTTTGAACACTTTATAAACCTCTTTGAACACTCAATTAACTGGGTGACTTGTTTAAAGCAAATTAATCACTTATGTTCTTAACATAGCTTTCATTCAAGAGTTCCACACGCCAGCATTCACAAATGTGGCTTGAAATGCGTAATATTTGAAAAGCTTTTAAAAGAATAGTGTGGTTTAACATTGTTCGATTACATCTTTTTCGTTTCTGCGACCGTTCTGTCGCACGGGTACTCACGCTTCACCAATGGGGTTTTACGTGAACTGGCCTAGTCGAGTGCTGCGAGCGGCGCCTTGGCGCCTCGGCGTTTGGGGACGTGGCGATCGCGCCTTACGCGACCTCCGGGCTCTCGTTGCGCTGGTCGCGACGGCTCGTGCTGGCGATGCGCCTGGGTAGCCTGGCCTCCACGATCCTCCGCCCCTCCTTCCGCTGCGTTTCCGTACCAATTTTCTCGGCCGAGAATTGCCTCGGCCTCCCCTCTGCGCCCGTCTTCCTTCCCCAACACAAGGAGACTAAGAACATGTTTACAGTCAATAGTAATTATTTCAAAAATATTTTATAACTGTTACAAAATTATTTTAAAAACGTTTTATAACTGTTTCAAAACTATTTTAAAACTGTTTCACAAGTACATTTAAATAGCAACTTTTATTACTGATCCCCAAAAAACAAATTTAATTCACATAAAAACGCCAAGATTTATTTTAATTATGGCTAAATATGTAGCTGAAAATTATTTTCTAATATATTTGTTGTTTATTTCTTTTAACCTTTCATTTTACAAATTTAATATTCTTGTTTTATGTTTATATTAATTTTGATTATTAAAAGATCAATTCTATTAGTCCCTTCATTATACTTAGGGTTCGTGCATTCACTAGCACAAAATTCATCTACATAAAATTAACACTTAGTTTACAAATACAATGAATTCATAAATAGTTTACATACTGTTCAAATCAAAAAAGTATATGGAAGAAATCACCAACATAAATCACATTTATATTTTGTACTTCGGTTATTTCAATTTCTGTAATCTAAATGTACACACAATCTATAAAATAAAATAAAATTAGTTAAATTAATTTAAAAAGTGGAATTAAAATGTATTGCCCAGGATTGATTTACGTGCTGTGTCTGCAATTTGAATCAATCTCATTGCTTAGAAACCTTGTTGCCCATTTGACAATGAATAAGCTCATTGGCCTGCATTTACAAATCCTACACTCCCAACAAGTTACTGTCATAACTATTGTTATTATCACCTGAATGCAACAATAAAAAATTATAGAGAAGAAAGTGCACTCAATAACAGCGAATAAATATAGTGAGAGGTCGGGATAAATCATAATTTTAATATTGTGTAAGATGGGAGAAGACTCATCACTTTAGCGTGGGACGAAATGATTGGCTTTCATTTTATTGGATGAGTCAAATAATAAGTTTTCTTAGCAAATTAATAACCAGTTCTGAAGTGACTTTTAAATTTGGCAAGTTATTTTTTAAATGCATACTTTTCTGGATTGCTTCAAAATTTAGGATTATATTCTCCGAATACTATTGATTAATTTCACACACACATAGATCACTACTCAGTATCGCTGGTAACTGACAGTGATACAAGGGAGGGAAAATAATTAGGTGCAGACTCAGTCTGCTTGCATGCAAAAAAATAAAAGAAAATATGTTATAAAACCATGTATATAAAAAATAAAATAGAAATGCATATTTAATTAAATTTTGTAAAACTTTCCAATTCAGAAATTGAAAACAGCAGGATTACCTCTATTGAAGTCATTAAATTTTGTTGAAGATATTACAATGTCTTTGAAATTTGTGTTGGACATGCCAGTGTGACTGCTGAGGAAAAATTATCAAAACCAATAAATTCAAATTCAATTTAAAATTTCTATGAAATTTTAAGAAAAAAATTGTGATTCAAGAGTAGAAAATGCAGAATTTTATCTGATATTGGCTCAGATTTCATCTTACAAATATGCTCCAATTACATCTGGTGATGTAGTAGAATGTTCAAAAAGATTCATTTCTCACAAAAGGATAAATTTGACTGAGGAAAATTTTGAAAAATTGTTTAGTGTTCCTGTTTCAAATGACAAAGAAAAAAATACCAAGCTAAAATTTGATTGTGCATGTTTTGTCAAATTTTATTTGGCATATGTATGCAGGTTTTGGCATTTTAAAGGGCACGAGAATCATGTCTAGTAATATTGAATTGTTTTATTTCAAGAGGAAAGTATTTTATTCACTTGGCAAGGGAAATGTTTCAGAAAATTATCAAGGTCAACACTATTACAACAGTAATGACATGTCTTCCCCCAAGAATCATCAACACAGTCTGAGATATTTTTCTTTGGCAATTTTGAAGATGAATAATAGCCAAAATCATTGCATGTTTGAGAATGCGGTGTTATCCTTACTATTTGCCACAAACAGCACACTGTGGAGAACCCTAAATTATGAAAAACTTGAAACCTTTTTTCCTTGGAAACCAAAGTAAAAATTAATAATCTTTCAAAAGAAAATTACAAATTGTCACACTCCATGAACTTGATTCAGAACTCTAGTTGTAAAACAATGTCCTGAAAAACCAGCATTTTGAAGTTAATGACACTTTTCTAGTGGGAATGTGAATTTTTTATATTACTCATACTCATTTGTAGTCATTCTGAGGGCACTACTAAATAGTACACATTGAAACTATAACGAAATTATAATACAAGTTATATTATCTAATGAGAATTTTAAAATAACTTGCCTGGTCAAAAATGATACACACTAAAATAATTGAACTATTAATGTATACACATTTTGTGAATGTTAAATATGAATGAAATCACAAATGTCCATGATGCTTGCAAAATTAGCAAAATGTATATTGGCATCACCTTCAAATACATCTTCATGATCTTGTTATAGAATGCAATATCCATTTAGAATTAACAATATCCATGAATATCTGCATCGATGAACCATCACCTGTTTCAATGACCAATTTCCATCACCTGTGCCAAAACTACCAGAAATATAAAATTAATACAATAGTATTTGAAAATATAATTAAAGTGATAATTATTAAAAAATAAAAAATAGAAAGTGTTTTACAGCAGTTTTTTTAGGAGTGCATTATTATTTTGTTCAATTATTTACAGAACATGATAGGCTTTAGTTTCAATTTAAATACACTAATCAAAATTCTGTACACTTATAACATATGGGAATACTACACAACAATTAATTCTACAATTTCTAATTGCCATTAATGACACTTCAAGACTATTAAAATTATTTCAATGAATTGGCAACATAATAAATATTATTTCTTTACATTTTAATACGAATTTGCAATGCTTAATCGAGTATTAAAAACTAATCAAATAACTTAAACCTTTTTAATAGGTGAATAATGAGTTTGGAAGTAATTGAATTCTATATCCACTTAACAACATTAGAATTTGAATTGAAAGGATTGAAACCGATTATGTAAAATGAAATAATTGTTTATCTTGTTCGACATAAGCTTTTAGAGGAATTTTACAATTTACATTAAAATAACTTTGAGCTGGATTAATGGCAAAGTTTTGTAGGTTATAACCTCTAACACACAAACTAATATATGCCTTTCTATTATTACAACTCATGATAGAACTATATACGTACCTAAAAGTTGCAATTCCATTCCACCATTCTCTTTTAATCTTGGTTGACAATTCTTGTTTGATTTCAAATAGGCGGTGTAAATGAAGGTATCATTTTCTTTCGAACTTCATTCGCCCGTTTACTTCCAATGAAATGAGATTTTCACTTCAAAGAGGTATTTTAGACTCTGTAGTCTGGCACCTATTAAAAGATATCCACCAATATACTTTAGATTATAATCCACACTGATGCAGCACGATAAGTTTCAATACGGTACTTACCAGTGAACTCATAGTACGTTCAACGATTTGCTTTGCCAATGACGTATTTTTCTACAATAACAAATTGAAAACATTCACAACGATGCGCTTTTCGCCACTTCGAGGAAATATTCCTGAAGGGCCAGTCACTCTCCTTCCAAAACGAACTGAATAGAATGTCCTCGCAGGCCGATCGGCGGCGTGCCGTTGCGGTCCAACCGGCCGCTTCCTCTTGACCCTCTGCTGATATCAGGACTTGTGTCTCGGGACAGCGAATGAGGAGCCACGGAAATATGCGAAAATAGTCGAGCGGAAACGAGCCGTGGAGCGTTGATTTTCAGCGCGAAGCATTTGAACGATTTTAAAATGTTCGAGCGGATATCATTTCCACACTACTTTATTGAGGTACAAAACTTTGGTTCAGAGTAGATCCACTGTGTGTATATATATATATATATACATATGTATATATATACATATATATATACATATACATATATATATATATACATATATATATGTATATATATACAGTGGATCCACTCCGCTCGTCCTGGCTCTCTGACATTCCGGCTCGGTGCTCCTATTCACGTGTGACCTGTGTGTGTGTTTAACAGATGTTGAATGTTTTTCAATGTATATTTTCTTCAATACGTAATTAATCTCACAAGGTACCTGGCTGTTTTGGCCACCTAGTGCTTTGCAACATGATTAGGCTTGATAAGGCCGACAGGTCCGTTTATGAAGCAACATCAACCTCTCAGAAATCACAGGGCGGTTGGTCCATCAAGGTTGGTCTATCAAGGTCAGCAATCTTAGATGCTGTTGTAACTAGGAAAGGGGGTAAAGCACCAAGGTCTCTGTTTCGCATACGAAGGTTTTGTGTAACTATTGAAATCTTGTTGGGAATTATGGTATCCTTTTTTTCAGTGAGGCTGTATATTCTACAATCAAGAAACAAAAAAAAACACAACACACAAATTCAACAAAAATAACAACCCTTCACAAATAATCACATTTAGAACACAACCTTCGTGCTCGGAAATGCATATTCGAAGCAGTTATCGCTACCTCATAAAAAAAACACCTTCTTTCATCATTCATTAAATAATTTGTAATTCATGCACCAGTTGGTGTAGGAATACCTTCGTCTTAAGGACACAAAGAACACAAATATTTAAATTACCTGCGCTAAATTGCTTTCGTTTCTTAAGTTAGTGGTTTTTAATTCACAATACACTTCAACCACCAATGCTTAGAAAACTCAGTACAGACCAAAGTTAAATTTACTATATGAACTTTGAACACTTTATAAACCTCTTTGAACACTCAATTAACTGGGTGACTTGTTTAAAGCAAATTAATCACTTATGTTCTTAACATAGCTTTCATTCAAGAGTTCCACACGCCAGCATTCACAAATGTGGCTTGAAATGCGTAATATTTGAAAAGCTTTTAAAAGAATAGTGTGGTTTAACATTGTTCGATTACATCTTTTTCGTTTCTGCGACCGTTCTGTCGCACGGGTACTCACGCTTCTCCAATGGGGTTTTACGTGAACTGGCCTAGTCGAGTGCTGCGAGCGGCGCCTTGGCGCCTCGGCGTTTGGGGACGTGGCGATCGCGCCTTACGCGACCTCCGGGCTCTCGTTGCGCTGGTCGCGACGGCTCGTGCTGGCGATGCGCCTGGGTAGCCTGGCCTCCACGATCCTCCGCCCCTCCTTCCGCTGCGTTTCCGTACCAATTTTCTCGGCCGAGAATTGCCTCGGCCTCGCCTCTGCGTCCCTCTTCCTTCCCCAACACCAATGCTTCTCTGGCGGTGTTTTCAGGAATGGTTATCGCCTTGGCTCCTTGCTTCGGTGATGTGACGTACCGGCGATGCAGAAAACTGTTCGGCGTACGCCGGAAAAGAGTCCGATTCAGCCCTCACTGAATTCACATAATTCGCTCCCACTGATACACGTTTTTTTCGTTGTGAATTATCAACAAAAAAACGAGTACAATGTTCGTTCTCTTCCCGCATTCGGATGAAACAATCTCGCGTGAAGTTCACTGCTAGCGACTCGCGACCGGTTTCTCTTCACTAACCATCACTTATAACGGTTTTTACGTGATTTGTGAGACGCGTTCCGCAGCGATCCGTCCTCCTCCGAGATTTTTCTGAGACTCTTTCAACTTTCAACGGAAAAAATTTCTTGCCGTTGGCTTCCCTCGTTTTTCGGATACCGGCCAATCACAAGATCTCGTTCCCAAGCTTATCTTTCGAATTTCTTATTCGTGGACAAGCGTTTCGCTCGACGCGGCCGCGGCCGACGTCAGACAGTGACGGGGTTCTCGCGCCGCGTTCAAATTAGCGAACTGCCGAAGACGGTATTTTGGGAATTTTTATACATGGTCCGGTCCGTTACCAGGGCGTATATTCGAGCTCGTCTCAATATATATATATATATATATATATATATATATATATATATATATATATATATATTGTAACGCCCCCACTTCGGGGAACGCCTTGTAGAACCTCTTTCGAGCTTTCGGGGGGCAGGATCGTTTGGGGTATGAGAAAGTAGCACACCCAGACACAAAATTAGATAAAACAATGATATATTCTGAAATATGGCACAAGAGACTCTTTACCCTTGACACCAAATTCCGGTCTCCCCACTCTGGTTTTATTCAGATGCGGATTACCTTTGCAGCTGCCCAAGGCCCCGGGTTACGCACCGCCGTCGTGTCGTCGAGGTCGCCGCTCACCGCCGCCGCGCCGCCGCTCGCGTTTCCCAATGTCCTAGGAAGCCATCTCCGTAGCCCGCTACCAAATTTCCGAACCAGTTTTCTATAGCTCTCGCCGCCAGATCCAGACACGCGCACGCGTATTTCTTAGTCTCTCGCGTGTGTTAATCCACGTGTCGCTCCACCAGCGCGTTGACTATCTAATACGGTTCACAGTCACGTTTACTACTCCACTCAATTCTCACTTATTTCAGTTCACGTTCTCACAGTCAACGTTCTCTTTAATTTATGCAGCCTCGTTACAATATCAACTTGCTGCTTTTCGCCGCCTCAATGCTATAACGCTCTTCTTTACTACTGCTCGTGGTATCATTCACCACCCCGCGTCTTGACTACCGAAGTTACCTCTCACGTCGCCGTCTGATTCAAGAAGAGAGCAACTCTTCGCCGCTCCGCTGTATAAATGCGGCTCTGACGTCATAGTACCCCCATGCGTACCGCCCCTACGTCGAGAGTACCCCGCCGCCGCTTCTGGCCGCAACCGACAGGTAGCGACTTTTCCTTCTCGGGCTGCTTTTCCGGTGTTCTTACGTACTTTCCGTCACCGCCGAAGTTGCGTGGGTGCTGTGTAGGTTTGTGGCCAGGCCACGAACGTCACAAATATATATATATATATATATATATATATATATATATATATATATATATATATATATATATGTGTGTGTGTGTGTGTGTGTGTGTTTATCTTATGCCTTTGTAGTGGAAGGTCAATGCAGTTTTTGTTTGGTGAAGCTAGTGATGTACCTTTGCTTCAGTCAGCAATAAAACTTATTTTAAAGACAATTTGTTCCATTAGTTAATATATCGAATAACAAATTAACTAAAGAGAGATAGAATTTTTATATTTTACAACACATTAAAATGGTTCAAATGCACTTTTATTGTGTTGTAAACTCACTAACTCTTGCTAGGATTTGCAGAATTCAAGTTAGTAGTTACTCTGAACAACAATTATTCCCATCGACAATTTGTCTTCAGAGTGGCTACGCACTGAACTAAGCTGAGATTAATGTGTGCGCCCTGCTGTATTTCACTAAATACCCTAGTATGAGGTAAACAGCCACTTGGCTGCAAATCGCCACTTCTGACTGCTGAGGGCTCTCTTCAACAGTCCCAAAGCAGTCGTGGCCAAGCTTTCAATTTAGGCATGCGCCCAGCGGGTGGAGGAGCAGTTCAAACAAAGCGCCTGCGGTGCATATCTGCAATTATTTCAATAGCCAGGTACTGTAGGACTTCTTTATTCCAGAAAAGAAGCAGGTATGAATTTTCAACTGTTATTATATTTGTGGCACATTATACAGAGAATCTAGGATAATGTCATTTGCCTGGTGTTGATCGGAGAAACCACAGAAAACTACCGATTAGAGCAGCCAGCCGCTAGAATTCCCCTCCAGACAGCGACTGAATTTGACCTATGAAGCTGACAAGCTTAGGGTCGAAAGTCCTTCCAACGTTGGGACTCGAACCTCCTACCTCCCAGTCAGAGAGACTGCAATGTTGATTGATGCCCTGAGCCATCTCTCACAGAACCATCCAATATGAATCCTTCCTTATGAATGCTTACGAATCAACGGGTTCATTTCGTAACGTCCATCTTACGCATATAAGGAGCGGGTTCAATAACTTATCTACCTGAGAAGGAATACGAAATTTGATAAACTCTCCTCATTACTTTTCAATGCATTCACCCTAGACTTTAACACACCTGGTCCTTTTAGCCCCAGCGATAGAGTATCCTCAAAATAGAAGGAAACATCTTGACCGTCCACATACCCTATTACAGCTTCTTCAACTGCTTCTTTGAGACGCCCACGCCGAATATTTTTCATGCTTCGAAACAGAAAGTTGTCATTGGGAACCAGATCTTGACTACATGGTCTATAATTAAGTTTCACGAAGCATCGTCATGGAGCAGTAACACACCAGCAATTTTCCGTGGTGCTTCTTTTTGGCAGACTCGTGAGTCGTGAACGTAAAGACCTTATAATGGAAAAATAGGTTACTCACGTGATGGTTGCCTAGTGTGTCAGGAATTGTACAAGTAGAACACCTGTAGCCCTCAAACGGTGGTCATGATCGTTCCGGCTGACTTCTGCACACGAATTTTTTGTGTGTTGAAGTCCCCTTGTACGTCCATTGCATGGACTCTTGCTTGGTTTCAGGACCACGATGTTTCATCACCGATTTACACACCACTTTACTGGCCAAATGGTTTATGCTGTAAAGTTAACTATTGTGGCACCAACGGCAACTAAACTTTGACTTTATCAATTCTGTATGGATAATACAATGAACCGTGCCAACTGAAATTCCAAGTTCATAAACTACAATATTGATCTTAACATGAAAATCATGGTCTTCCCTTTTCGCACATTTCCTTTGAAGGTGCTTCCACAGGTCGCCCTGAACGTTGGTCATTTTAAATCAAATCTCTCCTCCATTTAAATTTCTTGGCTCAAAATTTTACTTTATCGAATAAAGGCACATCATTAACATATACAACATTCATCCTCTCGTGGATTTCTTGAGGCTGCTTCCTTTCCTATCTGAGGAATTTTATTATTGGAAGTAGTTCGAAATCTCATTCTCAGTTGACCAGCACGGCAGTGCATCTTCTCGCATCAAGAGCTTACTGATTTGTAACTGAGGCCGAAGCATACCACGAGATGACCCAACCTGCCTATGCACCCTCAGCTCTCCAACAAAAACGTAAGATACCGAGATAGACAACTTATTGAACATACCAATACACGTAGAGAGACTGTAACATTAACGTTAAGTAAATAAAGCCTCTTTATTCGATTCGTCTCCCATCCATATCCCAGTATCACAACCCCACATTAAGAATTATTTTAAGTAATTCCTCAGAAAAACTGAAACTATTACTAAATAAATAAGAAAAAATATTATGTGCAATGTTTTCAATTTTTTTCATATTAATTTTAAATCGTGTTTTTAAGACACAAAACTTAACTAAATTAATTTCAATTATGGTTTGTGTATTGGTTGAAAGAAAATACTCAACACATTGATAATATAAATTGTAGAATAGATTGAAAATCGAATTGAATTTGGGGATTTTCATTATTAAATTATAATAATAAAATAATTATTTTTCATATCCTGTTGGTCGTTTCCTGTTCTACCATTTATCTCGTGGCGGTGGAACACCTGCTTATTTCTGATTTCAAACAGGAATTACGAGAGAACTCCCTCCGTCCGTCACTACTAGCGCCTAAACCATGCGAAGGATTTTTTAAAATTGAAGAAACCCCCTCTGGCTCTAATGGAAGCTCTGAAATTTTGAAAAACATTCTTTAAAATTACTTTACATAAAGGTTCCCCCCCCGACATTTTTAAAATTTGCTCCAAAACGGCTTCAAATTTTTTCTTTAAATTTCTTGCAAGAATAGAGTAAAATGCACTTATAAAGGTGGCATATGTTGTATACATTATTGTATTTGCAAGTGGAAGTGCTTCAAATGACCTCAAATGAAGTTTAACGAAATCTCAATAGATTCCGGTGAAAAAGAGCTTCAAATTTTGCGTTTACAGTAATGCTTAATTACCATTTTCTTAAAAATAGAATCATTTCTTTCAATGAAAATTTCTATTTAGGATGACTCTTCTTTAATTTTCTTTAAGTAATATATCGGTTCTTCTGTTAAGAAAACAAAAAGATGAGAAAATGTAAAAACAAATGTACTTTGGGTGACGATAGATAGCAGCTGTCCAGAGAATGGAGCAAGACCTTCAAGCCAGTCCACACCAAGGAAATTAGAAAAATTTGCTACGAGAAAGTCTGTGCCATTCTGTATCACCACTAGTTTACCATCTTTTGATACTGTGATGCACCTGTCGTGCGCTGATTCTTCGCAACAACCACGGACACGTAACCAGGTGGCTACAAAGTTGCAACTTTATTCCCCTAAATAGAAGGTCGTTGTTGTGAGATTGACAATCAAATTAACCATTATGTCAAAACAAACGACAAAAAGACACCATCTTAACAACTGACCCGTCAATGCCGTTATAAAATATTCCTAAAATTTCAGAATACTTTCTGTATTGATTCCCTTGTTTAAAATCTCTTTTCTATAATTAACACCAATCACTAAGATAAGAGCCTCTTTACCTCTGTAAATTCTATTGGCAGATAAATGAAGCGTATAATACATTCATATACAGTACTTGGTGACCTAATGATGTTATGAAAACATGACCACACTATTCTTAAGATTTAAATTACATCCTACATTTGCACAATTTAACCCTAAAAAACGTTTTATCAAAAATAACTTTCCACATTGTTCTACTGGCAGAACGGAGAATATAGTTGGCAGCAAGATTTCTACACTATACTGTGACGTAACCAAATATCAGATTCAAAATAAACACATTTATTTTGTAATAACTTCTCCGCAGTGTGTGTATTGCAACCGGGTGCGCCTTCCGTAGTTAGCGAAAGGGTCAATTAGTTCCGCGCAGCTGCAAACGCGACGTATTGGCGTCGCCTCGGACGAGCGAGGGGCAATGTTTGACACACGCGCCTTGGGATCTCCCCGGGGGACCAGAGACCACGCCGCTCGGAGGGATTTCAGAAGACCGCCCAGGTTTGTTTATAGGAAGTGTGCGAGAAAGAGCGCTTTCGGATGTCTCTGGAAAATTCCATCAAAATTACTTGAGAAACGCGTAATCTGATTGGTGTAAAATCATGTACGGCGTAGTAACTTTCGCCCAGTAACGTCACGCCTTCTAAAAATTCAGCAGAAAGTTCTAGAACATTCGTAGAAATTGGGGGGGGGGGAAGAAGTGTATGAGCGCCGTGAAGGGTAGAGGAGAATCAGAAGCGTGGAGGCGCTAGGATTGTGCAGGTCAGAAGCGTGGAAGCGCTAGAGTTGTGCAGGTCAGAAGCGCGGAAGCGCTAGAGTTGTGCAGGTCAGAAGCGCGGAAGCGCTAGAGTTGTGCAGATCAGAGGCGCGGAGGCGCTAGAGTTGTGCAGGTCAGAAGCGCGGAGGCGCTAGAGTTGTACAGGTCAGAAGCGCGGAGGCTCTAGAGTCGTGTAGGGAGAAGCATTGAAGTCGCCGGACGGAAGGGCCGCACAGAGCCGTGTGAGGCAGAAGAGTGTGGGCGCTAGGGTAGCGCGAATTAGAGCGATAAAAGTGCAGAGGTGTTATTAACACACCGAGTGTTAGGTAGATGAAAAGGAACTTTATTCAATTTTGTTATTCTTTTTTATCTCTGCTCGTTTACGCCCGCGCCAAGTATCGCAAGTTACGCGACTACGATAATTTGTGAAGTCGGTGATAATTCTCCCGACGAGTATCGTGTTTTATTCTGACGCTCGGACTTATAAACTGTCGTCACCGATAACTTCGCCACCGCTGCCGCAGACGTGGTTTTGCTCTCCTGAATGGGAGCTGGCTACGCGAAGAAACCCTCCTCCGTCACCCAAGGGACGTGCTGTCCAGAAGAAAAGGACCCCAGCTGTTTTGCTTGTTTGGAGGCCGTTCACCCCAGCGAGTTCCTCTGCCGCACATGATGATTTTAGTTATTTGTCGATCTCCGACAAACAAAACGAACATTTATCACGCCATTCAGGCTTACCTGTACTATATTCAATATTCAGAAGATGCTGGCCGCGCATTGGCCCTTTTCTTGTAATTTTCTAAGCGCATCTCTGTTTAAATTTTCTCTTATTTGTTCCAAGCAATAATCATAAGATTTAATTGTATTAGTTTTAGGACTGCACGATAAAAAGCCAGGGTTTGAAACTGAGCTCAGATAATTATAACAAATTATTTCTGCTAATTTTTCTATTTTTTTTAAATTTCTCATTAAATTTATTTTTTCTTTAAATTTTTTTTTAATTGACCTCTATCACGTTGCCACGTCCGTCCACCACCTAAATTTCAGGCTCTACTCGCCTCCCGAGCTAGCCGGCAACACGAGCCCAGGTAGGTGCGACCAACCGTCGGAGTTACAATACCTGGTCCTTGATAAGCTCTTATTCACAAAGGAAACAATACATTTTATACTTGAGGAGCCCGCCTCCTGAGTTGAATTCCCGGAGAGCTGTTCGGGTGACCTTGACAAACCGCCTCCCCAGCGCTGCCAAGCGGTCGCTCCGCCGCGCCGCCCCGAAGATCCTTCGGCCGTCTCCCTGCACCAGCCACGTCAAACCGCGCCTGGGGAGCCCGGGCTCTACTCTCCTTTCCCCTCCAAATACAGAAACATGTGTACATGTGCAAGCTGGAGCGGCGCGAGGCAGTGAATAGTGGCTTGATACAAAAATATGTTTATCAGTTTTTTTCCTATTATAAAACCGAGAATTGTATAATGTTTATATTCTTCACTACTTATTACTATTTAATGTATATTTTCTTACTAAAATCTCCCTAATATGAACATCTTTGCTAAGTGACCGGAATATGTTTGAATTCCTTTCTTGTTTTCGTTTTGTGATGGGTTATTAAATCATTCAGTTATTTATTGTACGTAGCAATATTGTTAAATTTCAAGCTTTCACAAACAAAAAAGTCTGAAACCTGTGTAATTAAATCGTATAGAATATCAAACACATAAGTTAACTTCTAATGTTTTGAACCATAGGTGTTGTGCCTCGTATAACCTCCTAATATCCACTTTTTAGAGAAATTCTATTGTACGCTATGACATTAGAATTAAAATGTACGAAAAAGCTCTCGTAACTCTTAGTTTACGAAAAGACAATAACATACGATACGTTTATGCAGTGAACAACTTGTTCTTCTCTGAACTTCTCTTAATCAACTTTTTGTCAGTCGCCCAAGGTTGTGAGTGTAAAGTGATACAACTTTGAAAAATACATTCACCCGAGTACTTCAGCTTGATAACAAAACACTTTTGCTAGCCATCTAAACTTGAACGTACGCCCGTCAAAATATTCATATTGTACATTTTCTGCCTGAACAGCACGATCAGGTGATAAAAGCAAGTCCGCTCCCTTCCGCCCCATTGAACAGCTTACCATCCATTCGCGCTTAAATCTGAAAGCGATATACTGCGCATATTAACCTGCCTGCGACGCGTAGGCCGTGGTGGAGGATTTGGGAAAGCCGATTGTAGACAATCAGATTACACGCGACCTCAAGTAAATTAGGGAGTGTGACTGCCAATGCCACGGCTGCAGCCCCAAAGTATGGCCAATGTGCTCCAGAACGAATTGGGAAAGAGCTGACAACTCTCCAAGCGAAAGGAAGGATCCATACAGCAATTCGATTATTTTTTCGAGAAATGAAATTTATTATAGATATAATTCAGTCGATTGTGTAATAATACAAATTTAAATTGATACTACGTAAAAACTAGGGATGGGTCCTCCATACTTTCGATACCTTCGATACTCGGATATATCGATAGCGAGCGATACTTTCGGAAAATGACTCGATACTTTTTCGATACATTGAATTATTTATGCCATTCCCCAGCTCTTCTGATTTTACGGCATAATTGTCTTCTTTACATTCCTTTTTCTCCTATTTTTCTTCTGTTAGCAACAAGGAAGTGTCCGTCTGTTCGGATTCACTTGCAGTCGTTGAAATTACCCAACGCTGCAACGTCCGAGCGCCGTGCCCCGCTCTTTATCCCGCTCGCGCCTGTCACCATCTCTTGAGATAGCACGCAATTCGCGACCAATTCAGCTGAGCTCCCGGCAATCTAGTGACGACAGGCACGATAAGCAGTGCTCGTTGACAGCGTTTCTTCCCGGGATACTCCCCTCCTCAGCTCACCGCGGAGGCATCTGACGGAGTTCTTGAGTTCAGTTCTGCGTTTTAAAGTGACAGAAAGACGACTAGATTACTGCATTCCATAAATAAAATGAGTTAAGTGTGGAATTATTTTGAAGAGGACTCGAAAGATGATAATCGTGCTAATTTTAGAATATGTAAAAAAACATTTTCGCCTGGTGGAAAATCACACAATACTAGTAATTTAAAAAAACATGTAACATCAATACACCGGTAGTAATCAGTTCCACCGAACACTAGAGAGCCAAGTAAACTAATGTTGCACTGGCCGTTGGAATCGTTGCAAATCGTACAAGTGAAGTGGTAGAAGTTACAGACCCATGGTCAGTCCTGTCAAGATCATCAAGTTTCAAAACAAATCAACCAACACTCATTGATTTTTTGGCCACAAAGAACAAATTTAAATAAGGAGACAACCGTTCAAAAGTAATAACAAAAAAATTTGCTAATATGGGACGCAAATATAATCAATGTATCAGTATAATTGAAGACAATAGTTTCAAGGAATTAATTAGCATCTTGAACCTAGATACACCATGCCCACAAGAAAATAACAATCCTTTAATCACGATTTCGATTGCCCCTTATTTCAGTAGTTTAAAAAAATCACTGTATATGATTCCGAATAACTCATTTTCATTATCTGCATTAGAAATTTCAAATTAGACAATCATTTATTGTTCAAAATTTCTAATTCATTTAATTTATTTTACAGGCATCCTCAACTACTAAACCCCCGACAATGAATTGGCATGTGGTCTCTTTATAGGAATACTCTGAAGAGTGATCACGAAAATATCATGATGTGAATACGAAACCACAGCACAAGAAGATGAATTAAATGTGCGCACTTTCTTTCTACTGATTCAAATGTACTATCTTACTGAAAAAACTCTCCCCAATTTAAGAAAAGTGCTGTTTGATACCTGGGCATTCCATCAGCTACAAAGTTTTCCCAGAGACTTCCCAGAACTGCTGGATTGATATGTGACAAAAAAGAAATAGAATGGACACAGAAAGTGTTAGAATGTTAGTTTTCTTTAATAACAATCTTTAAAAACTTCAAAAAATATATGTTCATCTCAATAGTTTTTAAATATTAAAATAGTACATGTATGCATGTGTGAAGAACAAAATATATCCTTCCAATTCTGATTGAGCCACTTTTGCTGCTGAACCTTTTAAGTAGTATGGTATCGAGTATCGAAGCTCTCAGGCAGGTAACGGTATCGAGTATCGAGTATCGAGAAATTCAGGTATTGACCCATCACTAGTAAAAACATTTGAAATATATTTGATCTCGAGAAGCGTCTTGAATATCAAAAATAATACTTCAGTGCATGCGGTCATTTATATACGTACAAGCGTGCATTATAATGGCTCTGTCAAAAACAAATAGACAACTTAGTGTATAAAACACGTGTTTATATCTTAAACTCCATAGTTTTTTCGTATTAAATGTTTGAATGTTAAAACTTCAAATACGTTTTTAGTAGGAAATTAGAAAAGAAGCTGGTCTTACATTTGCACAAAATATTCGTAGAATATCAATTTTATATTAGTAGTCACAGTTGATTTGAATATTTGGTAAATATGTTTTTGTTATCAGAAAAATTACATAAATATGACAACCTGAGAATTGAAATTCACTATTTGACATGAATTTCGCCTTTCTTTTCCGTTCGCTAAGTGACTTTATTCAACGTTCACCCAGCAAATTGGAAACATGAGGTACTTTTTTCAGATATTTATGCTTCCTGTTCAACATTAATGTTCTGTCCTGTTTTATATCGAGTTTCAAACACAACATTTTTATAATAGTTTTGGAGGATCCCATTGTCGACAAGCTAGAAACCTTCGCCCATAATATGTGAAGAATTAAATAAACTTATGTATTTTTTCTTTTTATCGTTCAGTGGTGAATTTAATATTGTTTATTAATTTTATTTTTAAGTTTATTGAATATTAAGGTAAGAGGAGCATATCCTTTGGATGACTTGAACGTATTTGTCAATCTTGTTTTGTTTTACATAATCAAAAAGTATTTGTGCAAGGTGAAGATGAGAGATTGAAGAAATTATTGGTTAGAGTTTTAATACGTTATTCAAGAGGTTCAAGCTACGCCATGAGGTTCAAGAAAAACAACAAGTTTTCCTCAAATATAAACAAAACTTTGTTTTGTTCTGGAGCCAATCATTTTATCCATTTACTAGTTTTGTTATGACTAAAGCAAGAATTTAACATTAGCATTAATCAGACTTTAAAAAGAAAAGAATGGCATGACAGTGATGTAATGTTTAATCAATATTATCACATTCCTCATTGCACTATCAAACTGGTGCTTAAGCATTAAAAACACAAATTGAATTATTAATTGTGTTGTTATCACCTCAGAGATCAACAGGAACCTATTCTTAAAATTACAAGTCTTTAAATGTTGTGCTGAAATAAATGTAGAAATGTAACACATTCTGATTCTTATATCATACTAAAGCTTCTACATGATCAGTACAACATGATAAATCATCTAGTCTTGGACACTGTAAGAGAATGATACAAGCAAAGACGAAGCATAAATATGAATGTCTCATAACATAACATTCTTAATTTTAATCAATGCACAATTTGCAATACATTATAGTAATATAAATAAAATAACATTCTGTAATAACACAGCAACAGGCGTTTTATTTAGAATAAACAACGGGAACACGCTAGACGTGAAATAACAGTGCAGCCATGAACTGCAAACAATATCTGGAACTTCGCAAATATCTAAAAAAATATTTTTTCCCATTCTACATTCCTCCAAGAGTTACGCCCACTCTGTAAATGCCCTGGCTACTGCATAGTTCCATTAGATATAATTTTTAGGGACTAAAACATTGTAAAAAATGCATAAACTATATATCAGCATGTTCGGGAGAAGACATGGCGTCAATTATTAAAAATTAATTTTTTCCCGATTTTTTCGTGTTCTTCACCCTTTAAGATAATAAATGATGCATTAAAATGAAATAATAGTTCAATATGATTTAAGATTCTCAATTGAGATTAAATTTAAAAAAATACATCAAAAGTATGATGATTTTGTAATCTTATTTACTTCAGTGATGTAAAAGCATGTACTTTCTACGTTCAGATTAGAAGATTTAACAGACAAATAAACTTGTCGTTAAACGAGCTGTCCGTCTGTATGCGAGAATTGTTAACGTATAGAGACTTGTTAATTTTTAACAATATTGCTACGTACAATAAATAACTGAATGATTTAATAACCCATCACAAAACGAAAACAAGAAAGGAATTCAAACATATTCCGGTCACTTAGCAAAGATGTTCATATTAGGGAGATTTTAGTAAGAAAATATACATTAAATAGTAATAAGTAGTGAAGAATATAAACATTATACAATTCTCGGTTTTATAATAGGAAAAAAACTGATAAACATATTTTTGTATCAAGCCACTATTCACTGCCTCGCGCCGCTCCAGCTTGCACATGTACACATGTTTCTGTATTTGGAGGGGAAAGGAGAGTAGAGCCCGGGCTCCCCAGGCGCGGTTTGACGTGGCTGGTGCAGGGAGACGGCCGAAGGATCTTCGGGGCGGCGCGGCGGAGCGACCGCTTGGCAGCGCTGGGGAGGCGGTTTGTCAAGGTCACCCGAACAGCTCTCCGGGAATTCAACTCAGGAGGCGGGCTCCTCAAGTATAAAATGTATTGTTTCCTTTGTGAATAAGAGCTTATCAAGGACCAGGTATTGTAACTCCGACGGTTGGTCGCACCTACCTGGGCTCGTGTTGCCGGCTAGCTCGGGAGGCGAGTAGAGCCTGAAATTTAGGTGGTGGACGGACGTGGCAACGTGATAGAGGTCAATTAAAAAAAAATTTAAAGAAAAAATAAATTTAATGAGAAATTTAAAAAAAATAGAAAAATTAGCAGAAATAATTTGTTATAATTATCTGAGCTCAGTTTCAAACCCTGGCTTTTTATCGTGCAGTCCTAAAACTAATACAATTAAATCTTATGATTATTGCTTGGAACAAATAAGAGAAAATTTAAACAGAGATGCGCTTAGAAAATTACAAGAAAAGGGCCAATGCGCGGCCAGCATCTTCTGAATATTGAATATAGTACAGGTAAGCCTGAATGGCGTGATAAATGTTCGTTTTGTTTGTCGGAGATCGACAAATAACTAAAATCATCATGTGCGGCAGAGGAACTCGCTGGGGTGAACGGCCTCCAAACAAGCAAAACAGCTGGGGTCCTTTTCTTCTGGACAGCACGTCCCTTGGGTGACGGAGGAGGGTTTCTTCGCGTAGCCAGCTCCCATTCAGGAGAGCAAAACCACGTCTGCGGCAGCGGTGGCGAAGTTATCGGTGACGACAGTTTATAAGTCCGAGCGTCAGAATAAAACACGATACTCGTCGGGAGAATTATCACCGACTTCACAAATTATCGTAGTCGCGTAACTTGCGATACTTGGCGCGGGCGTAAACGAGCAGAGATAAAAAAGAATAACTAAATTGAATAAAGTTCCTTTTCATCTACCTAACACTCGGTGTGTTAATAACACCTCTGCGCTTTTATCGCTCTAATTCGCGCTACCCTAGCGCCCACACTCTTCTGCCTCACACGGCTCTGTGCGGCCCTTCCGTCCGGCGACTTCAATGCTTCTCCCTACACGACTCTAGAGCCTCCGCGCTTCTGACCTGTACAACTCTAGCGCCTCCGCGCTTCTGACCTGCACAACTCTAGCGCCTCCGCGCCTCTGACCTGCACAACTCTAGCGCTTCCGCGCTTCTGACCTGCACAACTCTAGCGCTTCCGCGCTTCTGACCTGCACAACTCTAGCGCTTCCACGCTTCTGACCTGCACAACCCTAGCGCCTCCACGCTTCTGATTCTCCTCTACCCTTCACGGCGCTCATACACTTCTTCCCCCCCCCCAATTTCTACGAATGTTCTAGAACTTTCTGCTGAATTTTTAGAAGGCGTGACGTTACTGGGCGAAAGTTACTACGCCGTACATGATTTTACACCAATCAGATTACGCGTTTCTCAAGTAATTTTGATGGAATTTTCCAGAGACATCCGAAAGCGCTCTTTCTCGCACACTTCCTATAAACAAACCTGGGCGGTCTTCTGAAATCCCTCCGAGCGGCGTGGTCTCTGGTCCCCCGGGGAGATCCCAAGGCGCGTGTGTCAAACATTGCCCCTCGCTCGTCCGAGGCGACGCCAATACGTCGCGTTTGCAGCTGCGCGGAACTAATTGACCCTTTCGCTAACTACGGAAGGCGCACCCGGTTGCAATACACACACTGCGGAGAAGTTATTACAAAATAAATGTGTTTATTTTGAATCTGATATTTGGTTACGTCACAGTATAGTGTAGAAATCTTGCTGCCAACTATATTCTCCGTTCTGCCAGTAGAACAATGTGGAAAGTTATTTTTGATAAAACGTTTTTTAGGGTTAAATTGTGCAAATGTAGGATGTAATTTAAATCTTAAGAATAGTGTGGTCATGTTTTCATAACATCATTAGGTCACCAAGTACTGTATATGAATGTATTATACGCTTCATTTATCTGCCAATAGAATTTACAGAGGTAAAGAGGCTCTTATCTTAGTGATTGGTGTTAATTATAGAAAAGAGATTTTAAACAAGGGAATCAATACAGAAAGTATTCTGAAATTTTAGGAATATTTTATAACGGCATTGACGGGTCAGTTGTTAAGATGGTGTCTTTTTGTCGTTTGTTTTGACATAATGGTTAATTTGATTGTCAATCTCACAACAACGACCTTCTATTTAGGGGAATAAAGTTGCAACTTTGTAGCCACCTGGTTACGTGTCCGTGGTTGTTGCGAAGAATCAGCGCACGACAGGTGCATCACAGTATCAAAAGATGGTAAACTAGTGGTGATACAGAATGGCAATGACTTTCTCGTAGCAAATTTTTCTAATTTCCTTGGTGTGGACTGGCTTTAAGGTCTTGCTCCATTCTCTGGACAGCTGCTATCTATCGTCACCCAAAGTACATTTGTTTTTACATTTTCTCATCTTTTTGTTTTCTTAACAGAAGAACCGATATATTACTTAAAGAAAATTAAAGAAGAGTCATCCTAAATAGAAATTTTCATTGAAAGAAATGATTCTATTTTTAAGAAAATGGTAATTAAGCATTACTGTAAACGCAAAATTTGAAGCTCTTTTTCACCGGAATCTATTGAGATTTCGTTAAACTTCATTTGAGGTCATTTGAAGCACTTCCACTTGCAAATACAATAATGTATACAACATATGCCACCTTTATAAGTGCATTTTACTCTATTCTTGCAAGAAATTTAAAGAAAAAATTTGAAGCCGTTTTGGAGAAAATTTTAAAAATGTCGGGGGGGGGGGAACCTTTATGTAAAGTAATTTTAAAGAATGTTTTTCAAAATTTCAGAGCTTCCATTAGAGCCAGAGGGGGTTTCTTCAATTTTAAAAAATCCTTCGCATGGTTTAGGCGCTAGTAGTGACGGACGGAGGGAGTTCTCTCGTAATTCCTGTTTGAAATCAGAAATAAGCAGGTGTTCCACCGCCACGAGATAAATGGTAGAACAGGAAACGACCAACAGGATATGAAAAATAATTATTTTATTATTATAATTTAATAATGAAAATCCCCAAATTCAATTCGATTTTCAATCTATTCTACAATTTATATTATCAATGTGTTGAGTATTTTCTTTCAACCAATACACAAACCATAATTGAAATTAATTTAGTTAAGTTTTGTGTCTTAAAAACACGATTTAAAATTAATATGAAAAAAATTGAAAACATTGCACATAATATTTTTTCTTATTTATTTAGTAATAGTTTCAGTTTTTCTGAGGAATTACTTAAAATAATTCTTAATGTGGGGTTGTGATACTGGGATATGGATGGGAGACGAATCGAATAAAGAGGCTTTATTTACTTAACGTTAATGTTACAGTCTCTCTACGTGTATTGGTATGTTCAATAAGTTGTCTATCTCGGTATCTTACGTTTTTGTTGGAGAGCTGAGGGTGCATAGGCAGGTTGGGTCATCTCGTGGTATGCTTCGGCCTCAGTTACAAATCAGTAAGCTCTTGATGCGAGAAGATGCACTGCCGTGCTGGTCAACTGAGAATGAGATTTCGAACTACTTCCAATAATAAAATTCCTCAGATAGGAAAGGAAGCAGCCTCAAGAAATCCACGAGAGGATGAATGTTGTATATGTTAATGATGTGCCTTTATTCGATAAAGTAAAATTTTGAGCCAAGAAATTTAAATGGAGGAGAGATTTGATTTAAAATGACCAACGTTCAGGGCGACCTGTGGAAGCACCTTCAAAGGAAATGTGCGAAAAGGGAAGACCATGATTTTCATGTTAAGATCAATATTGTAGTTTATGAACTTGGAATTTCAGTTGGCACGGTTCATTGTATTATCCATACAGAATTGATAAAGTCAAAGTTTAGTTGCCGTTGGTGCCACAATAGTTAACTTTACAGCATAAACCATTTGGCCAGTAAAGTGGTGTGTAAATCGGTGATGAAACATCGTGGTCCTGAAACCAAGCAAGAGTCCATGCAATGGACGTACAAGGGGACTTCAACACACAAAAAATTCGTGTGCAGAAGTCAGCCGGAACGATCATGACCACCGTTTGAGGGCTACAGGTGTTCTACTTGTACAATTCCTGACACACTAGGCAACCATCACGTGAGTAACCTATTTTTCCATTATAAGGTCTTTACGTTCACGACTCACGAGTCTGCCAAAAAGAAGCACCACGGAAAATTGCTGGTGTGTTACTGCTCCATGACGATGCTTCGTGAAACTTAATTATAGACCATGTAGTCAAGATCTGGTTCCCAATGACAACTTTCTGTTTCGAAGCATGAAAAATATTCGGCGTGGGCGTCTCAAAGAAGCAGTTGAAGAAGCTGTAATAGGGTATGTGGACGGTCAAGATGTTTCCTTCTATTTTGAGGATACTCTATCGCTGGGGCTAAAAGGACCAGGTGTGTTAAAGTCTAGGGTGAATGCATTGAAAAGTAATGAGGAGAGTTTATCAAATTTCGTATTCCTTCTCAGGTAGATAAGTTATTGAACCCGCTCCTTATATGCGTAAGATGGACGTTACGAAATGAACCCGTTGATTCGTAAGCATTCATAAGGAAGGATTCATATTGGATGGTTCTGTGAGAGATGGCTCAGGGCATCAATCAACATTGCAGTCTCTCTGACTGGGAGGTAGGAGGTTCGAGTCCCAACGTTGGAAGGACTTTCGACCCTAAGCTTGTCAGCTTCATAGGTCAAATTCAGTCGCTGTCTGGAGGGGAATTCTAGCGGCCGGCTGCTCTAATTGGTAGTTTTCTGTGGTTTCTCCGATCAACACCAGGCAAATGACATTATCCTAGATTCTCTGTATAATGTGCTACAAATGTAATAACAGTTGAAAATTCATACCTGCTTCTTTTCTGGAATAAAGAAGTCCTACAGTACCTGGCTATTGAAATAATTGCAGATATGCACCGCAGGCACTTTGTTTGAACTGCTCCTCCACCCGCTGGGCGCATGCCTAAATTGAAAGCTTGGCCACGACTGCTTTGGGACTGTTGAAGAGAGCCCTCAGCAGTCAGAAGTGGCGATTTGCAGCCAAGTGGCTGTTTACCTCAGACTAGGGTATTTAGTGAAATACAGCAGGGCGCACACATTAATCTCAGCTTAGTTCAGTGCGTAGCCACTCTGAAGACAAATTGTCGATGGGAATAATTGTTGTTCAGAGTAACTACTAACTTGAATTCTCAAATCCTTCTCATAGCAAGAGTTAGTGAGTTTACAACACAATAAAAGTGCATTTGAACCATTTTAATGTGTTGTAAAATATAAAAATTCTATCTCTCTTTAGTTAATTTGTTATTCGATATATTAACTAATGGAACAAATTGTCTTTAAAATAAGTTTTATTGCTGACTGAAGCAAAGGTACATCACTAGCTTCACCAAACAAAAACTGCATTGACCTTCCACTACAAAGGCATAAGATAAACACACACACACACACACACACACATATATATATATATATATATATATATATATATATATATATATATATATACGCCCCGTCCAAGTATGGGCACAGCGATGCCTGGCTGCGAGGGAGGCGAGCAGCGGGGTAGTTTGAAATGCGCGCTCCATGCCGGGGGCCTTAAGTCTCGAGGGTTCCAAGCAGAGTTCGCTGGTGTAGAGGACAGTGTCGATGCTTTGCTTGCGCCCAAAAAAAAGCTCCGGTCTTTTATGATGTGAGCAAGCGACCGGAGAGAATGGAGTGGTGAGAGTCGGGAGTGTGGAGCAGAGCTGTGTTGGTGGTATATGGGATGTAGCTCGCCACCACAAAACATGAGAGGAGGTAAAATGAAAAATTCATGTACTTGAATTTGTTGTGGAACTTTTAATGCACGAACAGAGGTGATATAGTGTTCGAGGTGCGTTGGAAGATGAAGGGACGGAGACATGCAAAGGTAACTGGATAGGAGAATGGGAATATACGTGAACTGAAGCCCTAACTGATTAATGTGAGTGCTAATAAAGCATTTAATTAACGGTTGTATAGTTGAATTGTGTAGGCGTGAGGTTAGAGGATCAATCTCTCCTTAAATTGAGATGCGGTAGTCCAATTTGGAATTGTGAAAGTATTGTAGGTGTGAGTCCTGGCATTTGAAGTGGCAAGTGACTTATTTTGACTGTTCTTTTGCCGGATGTGTAATATTCTTTTGAATGCACGATGTTCTATTGCATCATTCTGAGTTGAAGACTTGAAAGACTGGTAAATGAAATTGTGCATAGTAAAGCATCAATGTTCAATCACCAAAGTACATGTGTGGATTGTGAACTGATTATTTATTCATGGGAGAAGAATTTAAAGAAAGGTGAACTTTCACTTTTGTTAACTTGTAGTGCTGCCAATTATGTACTGTTTATTTGCAACTTCTATTGCAGTTCTCTTACTGTAAGGAAAGTGTTAAGTTGTTAATTTTGGTCAATTTGGGAGTGAAATTCTGCAATTTCTGTGGTAATGTAGCATTTTATTGGAGATTGTCCAGTACCACAGATTATGAAAAATATTAGATGAGTGGGAGGACAGTTAGTTGTTTCTACTGCCAAAGAGTGTTATCAACATGTTTATTTATGAATTCTTCTGATTACAATTGGTATGGTGTAATTTCATGGCATGTAAAATTAGCATGTAACAGGATTGCTATGTGATCATGCAGGATAAAGTGGAAAAAAATGTTACAATGATTACTTGTATGGTAATGAACCAATATTATCATTTAGATAAGGAATATGTCCAGAGTTGTTAATTTTGGTCAATTTGGGAGTGAGACTTTGCAATTTCTGTGGTAATGTAGTATCTTAGTGGAGATTGTCTAATACCACAGATTCTGAAAAATATTAGCTCAGTGGGAGGACAGTTAGTTATTTTTACTGCTGTCTGTAACGTTTCATTACAATGTTTATTCATGATTTCCTTCTGATCATAATTAATATGGTGTGATTTCATGGCAGGTAGAATTAGCATGTAGCAGGAATGTTATGTGACCATGCAGGATAAAGAGAAAGAAAATGTTGCAATGATTACTTGTATGGTAATGAACTAGTATTATCATTAAAACTTTGGGTAATGATACACCCTACTTTTTTGAGTATTTATCAAAAGGTATAAGAAAACTTTGTCAGTCATGAATATTTTTATACAATTTCTGGAGAAATGGTGTAGGATGTTTATTCTAAAGTTTACATTGTAAATTAAATTTCTATTAATGTGTGTTGATCATAGTGTGGAATGTTTATTCTAGAGTTTACATTGGAAATCAAAGTTCTATTGCTGTGTGTTGATCGTGATTGGATGTGAATTTATTATTGAAATGAGGGAATTGTGATGATGAATGTATAAATCTGAATTGTTTTGGAGTGAAGGAACATAAGTGTTGTATAAATTAATTGGAATGATAACATTAATTCCAAGGGACTTAATCATTTGTTCAAAGTTAATAATTTGATTTTCCATTTTTTTAAAAGGATGTTAGATGGTTATAATTCTCAGAATAGTTCTAGAAACAGTACTTCTTTGTTGATTTGCTTGTTTGTTTTTTTTGTTCTTGTATTTGGGTACAGGCAGCCAGACAATTGTACACTGTTGTGACATTATTTCTGTGCTGTTGCTTTTGTGTTTGTTTAGAAACTTGCAGATGTCTGTGTACTACAGTTTTCATTAAATGTCATTGTTTGTTTTTCGTAACATTGCACTTTCTTTTCTTTTTCGTGGGAAAGGTGTGGAACAACGCAGGCAAGAACCCTCCTTTAGTCCTCGATTTCCTATTAAGGAAATTTAAATTATCAGTATTATTATTATTATTATTATTATTATTATTATTATTATTATTATTGCATCTCGATGACCAACCGCGGACGGCCCCACCCACGCCGCCGCCGTCCGTTTGATAAAGCGTTGCGTCACAATATATATAATATATTGAAACTTCATCTTGGAAATGCGGGTTATATATATATATATATATATATATATATATATATATATATATATATATATATATATATCAAAGGACGGTAAAGATTATTGATGTCCGCTACTTTTTCGACGAACTTTACAGAACTTTTGAAAATTGCAAAAAATAATTATTACAAAAGTACAAATATGATAGTGATTTTTTCTTAAAAAATATGCTCTAAAGAAATTATTTTTAAATGAGGTTACGTACATTTTTTGTACAAAACTAGTAGTTTTTGCGTAATTTCTACTTGAAATTAATTCTATTGATACAAAATTTCAAAGAGGGCTCCAATTTTCTCCTTAGGATAGAATGACGAACGTTAAAAAATGATGCAGGTGTCATTTTCTTTGATCTTTCTGGATTTTTGCAAATTGCAGAAATTACAAAAAAACAAAACAAAAAAACGCGAGAATGTATTTGCAGTTGAAGCAGCACTAGTTTAATGAGTTGACATCGCAGGGTATTTTAATCAAAAATATGTTTATCATAGGAACTATCAATTGTTTGTACAGATTTTTTTCATTTTTAGCTTGTTTCGTGTATGAAGGTAACGGATGCGGCTAGTACTCATTTGTGTTCATGTTGACGAATCGCGTTTCGCACGTTTCTGCCTCGTTGGATGTACATTTTACTTTCTCGCTACTTCCTTCTACTCTACCTTCCAGCCTTCACCTCCTGTCCTTCCTCTCTTTCATTGATTTCCAGGGTTATCTATAGTGCTGGTAACATTCAGAGACCATTTCAAAATTTCCTTAAAATGCGCATCCATAGTTAAAAAAGCATATGGTTGGAATGCCAATGTTCGTGTTGTATCATCGCCGCGACCGTGTTCGACCTTGATGATAAGAGTTTTTTGCCCGATAAAGAGAGATTTATATCTCTGCTGCAGCAGCATTTCCAGACATGTTTTTGCTTAGTTGTTAAACGGGAACATTATCTGTTCCATTTCCCTTTTCACGTATCTTACTTTAGTGCCATCGTAATGCCTTCCATTTTCCATTTATTCTAGTAAATTTAAGTGATGAGGTAACTATTTTGCCATTTTTCTGCGCGACATATCCCTGTAGCATAGCTCATATTTCAAATCAATTTTTAATGCAGCGTAACAGACATCGAAATCTTAACTAATTCTCTAAAAGACAGGAAAGTATTTCAGTTTAGATACTTTTTCCACTAAATTCATAATTACCTGAACATTATGTGACATAAACTATGGGAATTCATTTAAAATAATATATTATCTCAGAATTATAAATAACATTACTGTTTGTAATTATATAATTTTATTACTATAAATATAAGCATTATGTATAATATTCAATATTTACAATTTTGGCCGAGGAAATCATCTGGATAATTAATTAATATATCCCGATCGTAAATATTTGTTGATTCCCAGCGAATCTGAGACCCAATAATAATAATGTCATCTGTTGGCTTCGGGAGAGCAAACGTGAACTCCCTCCGGCCCTAAAAAGCAGTGTAAATGCAATGTGAAGGGTAAATTGATTATTGTTATGATAATTGTATATTATGCAACTGGTTAACAATGTTTACGTGAGTATATGTTTTGAAAACGAGTGAGATTTGGAGCGAGTTTTCAAATTTGTACGAATGCAATAAAGCATTGTAAACGAGTTGCATACGTTATTTTTGGTACATTAACATTATTAATTTACAAGAGAAGCAAAGTTAATTTTTGGAAATAACTTTACGAGCTTACGCGTATTTGACAATTGTCCAAAAAACAACAACAAATAAAAAACGGTTGTCGGCTGTTCATTTTACCGCTACCTCCCCATGATTCGCTCGCTGCGATTTGATCGGCTGTTCTGTTTACCGCTACCACCTTATGATTCGTTCATTGCGGATGGCTAGATGTGTGATGGCGCAATTATTCATGCCATAAACGGCTAACATTTCGTATAT
>BLKR01016142.1:0-35715 GCA_011170035.1 Teleogryllus occipitalis | reverse complement strand
TCTGTGTCTGTGTCTGTGTGTGTCTGTCTGTGTGTCTGTCTGTGTGTGTCTGTCTGTGTGTCTGTCTGTGTGTGTCTGTGTGTGTGTGTGTGTGTGTGTGTGTGTGTCTGTCTGTCCCGCGGTCCGACTCTCCGTCTGTAGCCCCTAAACCATTTTGTTTTTTGAAAGTACTTTACTTGAAGACTCAATAACATTTTAAAAATATTTTAAAAAATTGCACCAAATTTTTTTATTCAACTTTGTCCTCAGGTAGCCTAAAGGACGCTTAAGAGAATGGTGTAGGTCTCATTTTCGTTCAATTTACCCTGATTTTCCGTCAATTGCAAAATAGCTTTTTTTCGTCGTCTTCCTACAACAACAATATCGAAAATATAGTTTTTTTTCCTACATAAAACTGTTTTTTGAAGACATCTTGAAATAACGGCAGGTACTTTTTTTTAAATTCATAGTTTTCCTGTGATGTTTACTTTCTCGCACTTCAAAAGACCAGAAATTTATGTAATTGTGCGCCAGAAAACGACGAATTTTCGGCGTGAAACGGCGAAAAACGTGAATTTCCTTAGAAATCTCGAAATCTATTTTCCGCAGCATTACATAATGTTCTCTAAACTACGTTTATACTTATTTATACGAGAAAAAAAGAAAATCCATAATTTACGGAACAAGGTAAGCAAAAAATCTGAGATCCCTGTTGTGTGATATATGATATTCAAGTAAAACGTTTACAAAGTAGCCTACTGATAGAACCTACTGTATATGTTCTTGAAATTTTGAGGTTAGGTTAAACAATGTGAGTTGCTTACAAACTGTCTAAAATGTTGCGCATCCTCTGTTTCAAATTCTTTGACAAGTATCGAGCAAGCACTCCTCTGTGTTCGACGATCATTCCACATTCTCACTCGTATATTTTTCTTCTTTTGCAAGGAAGTAAGGAAAGTTACCGCCGCTCTCTTCTTTACCTCCGTTTTAAGTCAACTCTCGCATCGCGAGCCTACTGCCCTCCAGCGGACAGGCATGTAAGAGGTAGTCTCGCGAGGAAGCGGCGAGATCACTTCCGAGAGGCAGAAATTTCGTTCGCAGGTGGACAGGGCATTGCGAGCTTCTGTGAAGATTAGCTCGCGCCAGTTAATTTGTAGTGGATCAGCACCTTAACAGCAGGGCATCGCCTGCAGCGCCTCTCCTGGGTTCGTGACCATATCGACTGGAAAACTGTGGCTTGGTCAGATGAGTCTCGATTTCAGTTGGTAAGGGAGGTTAATGGTAAGCTTCTAGTGTGGTGCACACACCACATAGCCATGCACCGAAGTTGTCAACAAGGCACTGTGCAAGCTGGTAGTGACTTCATAATGGTGTGCGCGGTTTTCACATGGAATGGACTAGGTCCTCTAATCCAACTGAACTTATCATGGACTAGAATTGTTGTGTTCAGCTACTTGGAGACCATTTGCAGCCATTCATGGACTTCACGTTCGCAAACAACGATGTCTTTCTTATGGATGTCATTGAGCCATGTCTCCGTGCCACAATTGATCCCGATTGGGTTGAAGAACATTCTCGACAATACCAGCAAATGAATTTGGGCAGCCAGATTGCTCGACATGAATCCCATCGAACATATACGGGTCATAATCGAGAGGTCAAATCTTGCACAAAATGCTGCACCGGCAACACTTTCACAATTACGGACGGCTATAGACGCAGCATGGCTCAATATTTCTGCAGGGGACGTCCAACGACTTATTGAGTCCATGCCACGTCGAGATGCTGCTCTTCGCTAAGCAAAAAGAGGTCCAACACGATATTAGGAGGTATCCCATGACTTTTGTCACCTCCGTGTATACTAGCAACAATGCCACGAGGAGATTATTGGTAACATCATTTGTTCAAAACTAATACACTTACAATGGAAAGGGAATTCAAAGTTTGGAAAATGACATGTAATAATTAGGTACTTTTTATTTTTTCGGATGAATAAAGAGGGCTAATATTAAATAATTACACTAATATGTATTTATGTTGAGACCATTCGCATCAACTGAGGTGACTCAGGGTATCAACAGATGTCACTACAGTGCCTGTGACAGGGAGGACATAGGAGTTCCGACGGTGGCAGGATTTTCTACACTAGCTAGAGCGAATTCAGCCGCTGTTTGGAGGAGAATTCTACCTAAGACCGCATGCGATCTCTCCTTCCTTTTCCTTGTCCTCTTTAACTCATCCTTACACACACACACACACACACACACACTTATATACACTATACTACCACAAATGCTGGGAGATCAGTTGGAGCTTAGAGCTTGTCCTGGTTAGGACGGTGGTCCGCTGGTGGGAGATACTGGAAAAGGGGAAAACTCCGCCAGCGGACGTGTAGGTCAGCGTCCGCCATCAAGTGGGGAAAGAACACCGCTTCCTCCTATGATAAAAAATGCTCTACTCTTACAGGAAAAACGATAGTTGTCACGTCCAGAAACATGAAATAATAAATGAATCTGAGAACATTCGCTGCAGCAGGATGCGGGCATGGGTAGTGAGGCTACGGCGCATGTACCGAAACAAGAAATAAAGCGTGTGAGAGAACTTACTAGAAGCTCCAGAAAAAGAACACCGCACTCAGAAAAAAACTCTTTACGACGTTCAAAACCATGAATATAAAAGAAATTTTAATATTGATAATAACTACACTTTATTGGGCATCATAAATTATATGAAGTGTTTTGTTGGTCCGGTTTGTTGTTGAGTACGGAAAGAAGGGTTCTGGCCTATGGATCGCTCCTAAACTACATTTTTGTATGAATGATAGCTTAACACACATGATACCCTATTTTCTGTTGTTACTAGAAGTTAGGGATGATAACTCTTTGCACAAATCCAACCTAGCCACTGATAACAGGTTTTTAGTGACAGTGATTACATTCAAAATTGATTAAGTTAGAGTGATCTTTTTACTTTCTCGCCCTTACTTCGTAAAAGACAGTATTGTAATCGTGCGCCGGAAAAACATATTTTTCGACATATAAATTGTTATTGATGGACCTTTGTAACGAAAAAATGGATAAAACATGTTTTGGAGGTCTTTGATACCGAAAAATCGAGTGACGGCAAAATGTCCGTCTGTCTGTCCTTTCGTTCGTCGATCTGTCTGTCTGTCTGTCTGTCTGTTTGTTTGCCCGTCCGTCTAATCACCGTCCGTCTGTTGGTGGTCAACGCTACCGTAAAAATAGTTTAGACGATTTTCTCCAAAATTGATATTTCCCGATCGATTTAAATGAACTCGAGAGCCGGCGAATTTGAAATGGACATTTTAATTTTTAGGCGTACTTTACATAAAGACTGTTACATTTTTTAAATTTTTCTCGAAAATGGCTTCAGATTCTTTGATTAAACATTGTCCTCGGACACTCTAAAAGACTCTTAAAAGAACTGTGAGGATCTCATTTTCGTTAAAATTCCTCATTTTACAAAAGTTGCATCAGTTCAAACTTTTTTGGCCTTTTCCAATACTTACAATGTTGAAGATAAAGATGTTTTCTTTAATCAAATAGGTTCTTCAAAGACAGTTCTTGAAATATCACGTACAATATTTTGGAAAATATGAGTAGTTTTGCGTAATTTTGGGTGAAATTTAGGCAATTTTTAAATAATTTTTTTTTCAGAAACGGTTCCAGATTTTTTCTTCAAACTTTTTCCTCGTATGCATCAAAGGAGTAAAAATGTCTCTAGTCGCATTTCCGGCGAACTCTGTATTTTCTAAAATTGCAAAAAAGTTTTGCAAACTTTGCAAAACTACAAATTTGAAGATATAGATTTTCGTTGTAAAAAATTGATCTAAAAACTCAGAGCTGTAAGAAAAGATCATGTACAATAAAAAAAACAGTTTTGCGAAAATTTGGCTGAAGTTACAAAAAAAGTTCTCAAAAACCGCTCCAAATTTTTTCTTTAATTTTTTTCCACGAATAAGGAACGCTTTTAAGAATGTCACTGGTCGAATGGTTAAACTCTCTGAAATTTCGAAAATTGGAAAAGTTAGGAATAATACGAGAGCGTATGTGCTGTTGTACCACCATTTGTTTTAAAAAGAAATCATCAACTGTTTCACTTAATTTCAAATTATACTTCACTTAATTTCACATTATAAGTGTTGGAACACGAACTAGGTTTTTGTGAATTAGAAGCACACTGCAAATCTGCTTCAATTATACATCAAGCTTTGAACGAAAGGATATGTATATCATGATATAAAACACGTACGGTAAATAATCCGTAGTTTGTTTCGCACTAAGCAATACACTTTAATTCAAGAGAACATAAAACATGAAATCTATTGTATGACATATTTATCAATAAATCCACCCTTTTCGTGAGCGCGCGAGAATTTAGTTGTTATAGTACCGTATTTTTCCGAAAGACACCATATGACGACCTACTGTACTTTCATTCACATCTTTTGTGAAGATATCCGCAATCTTATCAGAAGATTTGCAATGTTTCGGGATTCTCTCTCCATTTTCAATTCCTTCTTCACGAAATTAAATTTCCTCATAATATGTTTACTTGTGGGTATAATTTTGAAGTCTCTGGTTCAGTCTACAATCGATTTATTATCTGTAAAAATTTCTATCGGCCGACGAACCAATTTCTTGACGCCGATGACCTCGATGAGTGACACCATCTACTTCTCGCAGATCGCATCGCATAATCCAATAGTTTCTGGTTTCATTGCGGATAGTGCGATATTTTCCCTTTCTTAAATTTCCTATTAATAAATAAACTTTTCTAACATCATCGTACATACCCCAAATGATTTACTATCTTTGGTGATGCACCAATTAGCGCCTGACTATACACTTAGATGAGCTTGCTCTTTGTTTATTTTCACTTTAACATGTTTCATTCCTTTCGCTTATCTTAATGTTCTATACCTTGCGTATGAATAGTCCTCGGATTCCTGTCATATTGCGAGAACTAGGCTAAATCTGGACAAAAGCATCCACTAGTTAGCCTAGACACCCCAGCATTTCTTAGCATTAGCTCACATTGACTTTTTCAAAGTTTTCAAAATCGTCCATTTTCACTCTCATTACTTCAGACTTGGTCTCGGGGTGATATTTATCCATTTCATTTTTCTTGGTCCTTGCTTACAGCTCTGATATCCAGGAACGATTCATTCATATCACCGCCCACTATCTTTATCGTTATATTTCTTCAAATTCACCATTGTCGATGACGGTGATATCTCTCCCACGATGATATAATCATTTGCGTGGAATGCAATGGCCAAGAAATCCATTACTTCAGCATTCCAACGCACGCAAACTCGATTCCATACCACACCGCTTAAGTACATCGCACAATTTTATGTACCAGCAACATCCAGCTTCAGGAAGACCGTACAGGTTCTTCTTCAACTTTAACATCTTATACTCGTTCACATGTGCACCGTGAGGAATTTTCATATGAACTTCTCGTTCTAATGTTTCGTTTGGGCAAGCTGTTTCCACATCGATATATTTGATCAGATAGCCGTATATGGCGGTCAAAGGAAGCAAGATACGTTTCAGAAAACCAAATAAAATTACTAGACGATTTACTTATTGTAGGTAAACAGTCATACAATATATTTCATGAGTCACGTTCTTCTATTGAATAAAAGTTTTCTTACTTAGGGCGTAACTTTTTATGGGTTATATACGTGATTTATATCATGAAATACATGGTTCATATTCTTTCGTTTAAAGTTTGGTGTATTATTTGAAGCGGATCTGAATCTGAAGTGTTTGTAATTTATAAAACCTACTTTTTATTACAACAATCTGGTAGCAGAGTCCTGGGTAGCCGAGGTCGCTAAAGCTCAGCAGCCTTTTGCCTGAAGGGTCGCGTGTTCGAATCGCGCCCGGCGCATGGATGTTTGTGTGTGTCCTGCTATATGACCTAAGTAGTTGACAAACGACCTTAAATAATTAAATAAAAAAACTGATAGCAAAGCGTAACACAAAAAATAATCATGGCTGAGGAGACAACAATGACCTTGGGGAAAATCAAAATATTAACAAATAAAGGCGGGGCAAGACAGGGAGGTGGGGTAAAACAGGAAAGGGCTGTATATCAAAGTGAGAATACTGCTATCTTCTAAAAACTACGTCACCAGTATCAGTCGACAGCAACCTTGATATTTGACAACGCTTGACATCATTCCCACGCCGGATGATGTGAAATTTGCAAGGTACGAACAATTTGCATACTGGTTTGCAACATTTTGCTACGTATAAAGCTCTAACATGCGTTCCAGATTCACAATTGTTCAAATGGTACCAATTGATACCATCTCATTAGTACGTCTTATTAGCAACAAAATAGTTAGTATGGGTTGAACTTTCATTGAGCTGTTTTATATCTAGCACTATCACAACTTAAAAGTATGCTTGGAAGCATGAAGGGGAGTTACTCCATTTTGTCCTCACTAATTGTACATCACACGACGCACTTGATAATGGTTTCATCTTACTAATGTAAATGGACTGCTATAAGTACGAATCACAAGGTTAATGAGACATATATTTCTTACTAATTGTCGTAGCCAGTAGGGAATGGGAAAAGTACGTTAAAAAAGTAATTGGGCTCGATTACAGTTACTTGTCAAATATTTTACTCAATTACATATTACATCTCAGGAAGTAATTAGTAAAATTACAGTTACAATTGCAAGAACAGCGTAATGAACATGTACAATTACGAGTTCAGGGTAATGAACAAGTAACTGAAAATTATTATTATTGCTTAATATTTTCAAAGAATTTGCCATTAATTTTACGAAACAGCTGTGTCGTAAAGTGCTCGTCACTTATCTTTTCGGAGAGAGTAAATCTTTACACTTACGGAAAAGACGCTCTACAGGGGCACTGGAGGCAATGGCTGTATTAAATTTTAAGAACATCCTTTCTTTTTTTAAATTTATTTTCTTTTGGATAGAACAATACAAAGATCAGTGTTAATACACTCTACATTTGTTATAGTTGTTTATATCTAATTACAATTAACTTACAATAATCTTACAAATAATCTTAAAATAACTTACATTACTACTAGGTTGGTAGTGGTATCTTTGTACAATATCTCTACTTTGGATCGAGATCTGAGAATTTATTTAGGAATGAATGGAGAGGAAATTTATTTTAAATGCGGGTTCTGTGAGTTGGGTTTTGGCAGAGTCTTAGTGGGGTTAGTTCGGGTATATTTGGTATGTTTTGGAAGAAGTGGGTGGATAAAAGACTAATGTGGTTGGTAATCGGTTCTAACTGGAATTCTTTATGGAGTTGTGCATTGGAGACGTACCATGGGGCATTTGTGATGGTGCGCAGGAACTGATTTTGGATTTCTTGCGGTTTTTTGGTGTTTGATTTAGCTGCGCTGATCCAAACTGGGCATGCATATAATAATAGTGGTCGTATGATAATTTTGTATAGAAGGAAGGCAGCATTGTAAGGTAATTTAGCTGATCTATTTATTATTGGTTTTGGTTGGTGTAATTTAATTTTTGCTTGTATAACTTAGATAACGGTGAGCCTTGGGGGAGGCCAGCCTTGACCGCTTTTGGGTTAGAGTGATGGTTATCGACTGTAACTGCAAATGTTCTATTGTTGAGGAAGCTGGATATGATTTGTGTAAGATAATGAGTGCCTATTTCTTTTATTTTATAGTTTAAAGCTTGGTGCCATGTAAGAACATACTTTCTAGTGTTGAATACTGTACAATTAGTTTTCTTTGGAAGTGCTGAAGAGGTAGCTTAATTAGTGCTCGATGAAGTAATTTCTTACAAGCTCTGATGAAGCATTGAAAAAGTATCTTCATCCTTGTTTTCCTACATCTCGCATACATATTCCCCTAACAGCCCCCATCATTTCATGGTTGGAATGCTTCTTTCTTGACTAGGGAAATGGCTTCTTCCTTGTCCTGTCCTTCTAGCCATGAACAATTTAATGAAGGGATCACAGCTTCTGCTATGATTAATTTTCGATTTGTCGTGTCTGAAACAACCCTCTTTAGTACACCTTTCTCTGAAGCCTTTGCCAAAGATCTATAATATACCAAGGTACTAACACTAGCACGTTTTTTCAGTCCCTTCGTAGGCATTTGATAGTGGGCAGTAATTTCCCAATGTATATATTTTTTACTTTCTCGTATACGTATTATATTTCTCGTATAATGACCTCGTTAGTTGACGCGCCCGGAATCACTAACAATCAATCAATCAATCGAAAACTCAACAGTTTTCTGTTAAAACGAGCTCAAAATTCCGCATTTTCAGAAACGCTTAAACACCATTTTCTCCAAAATGGCCCCAAATATTTTCTTCAATCTTTTCAAGAGGATAGTGCTAATTGTAGTTTAATATAACGTAACGTTCATTTTGGTGTTTTTTTTAATTATACGAATGTAAATTTTTTAAAATATTTCTCACACCGTTAATAAGCACTTTTCTACCGATTTGTATACATTATTTAATTTGTAAGGTGAAGTGCTTCAGATGACTTTAAATGAAGGTTTTCGAAAACTCATTAAATTCCTGTGAAAAAGAGCTTCATATTTCGCATTTACAGTAATGCTTAAAGCCATTTTCTTAAAAAAGACTCCACATTTTTCAATGAAAATTGCTATTTAGGATGAAGTTTTATCCTTCGTTAATATTCCTAAACTAATATTTCGGTTTTACTATTAGGAAACCGGAAAGTTGAGAAAAGTTTTAAAAAAACTACTTTGGGTGGCGATAGATAGGAGCAGGCAAGAGGAAGGGGTAAGACCATAAAGCCAGTCTACACCAAGGAATTTTTTTCAAAAATTCTAGGAGAAAGTTTGTACTATTTTGTAGCACCACTAGAGTCTGTTCTGTACCGTTCCTGAAACTTTTAGGTAATAACTCTTTGATGTTAGGTAATAATTTCAATTATTCATCGACAAAGAAAGATGTAAATAAAGTTACCTTGATTACTATTAAAAAAATAGGAGTTCCGTCTTTCGGTAGAGTGTAGTCAGAAAATTAGAAATGCGTCGTATATTGGTAGATCCTCTGAATTCGTATTTATGTCGCCCTTTGTGTCTGACACAAAGGTTGAAAACCATCTTATCTCGTCTAAATATAACGAAACATTTCATTAGACAAAATCCACGAATCCTTTTTGTTAATGCAGATAAAGGTGGGGGAATTTTGGCCATAGATAAATTTGATTACGTTCTCAAGGTGAAATCGCTTTTCTTGGATGTGGATAAATACCTACCGCCGAATAGGAGCAAGCTACCAACTTTCATAAAGTCCTTACAGAAGATAATAAAAAGGTGGAGAAAAGCTAAGATAATTCATTATGGCGTATATAACCGTATTTATCCGAGACTGGTAAAATATCTCGAGCGTATGTACTAATTAAGATTCACAAAGATGGATTTCCCATTAGACCTGTTGCGTCCTTGATACATACTCTCCAATATCAATTGTGTAAATTTTTAAACCATTTATTACAACTAGTGTTCAAAATTAATAAGAGTTAGGTAATAAAAAATAGTTTTGAATTATCTAACATTTTGAAATTCCGAGCCGTACCACCAGATCATGATATACTAGTTTATTGTTATGTTGAAGCAATATATCCTAGTATTCCTCATTACTTGTATTGAAAGTTTTGGAAGAGTGCTATTATAAATTATCTAATTTTTCGTTTCTACTTGATGAAAGTTTATTGGTCATCAAATGCATGTTAAATGACATTGAGTTTATCTTTGGTACTGCTATTTACTAACATTTGACGGGTACTCCCATAAGTGGTTCGTGGAGTTTGTTATTTTCTTATATTGATGAGAAAATTAGAAGAATCAATTTTATCAATAATAAATCTTTTCTTTTACAATATATATGTATTAAGATGTCATATATATATATATATATATATATATATATATATGATATCTTAATTGCATAAGGACGAAATTGCACAACTTCTATGTAATTATAATTCGTATGATCCTGCGTTACAATTTACCACAGAGATATCTATTATCAATTCTACCAACTTCCTAGATCTTACGTTAACCGTGGAGGGAAATAAAATTTCCTCCAATTGATTTGGAAAACGTTGTTCTTCTGGGAGAACTTTGAATTATCTTTCCATCCATTCCATCCCATTCACAAATAGATATTGTCTATGGTATGGTTGATAAGACTGTTAATCTTTCTGACTCTTCTAACCATCCATCTAATTTAAATTTAGAAAAACTTTTGAAAAAATAATTATCCTTTAGATTTCACCAATAAATTTATAAAGAAGAGACTATAAATAAAATAAAGGGTACCATCGGATAAGATGGTAAAACGTTACCCTAAACCAAACGACATAAGAGTAGTTACATTATAATTCTTACATAAAAACAATATTTTTGTAAGGTTTGTTTGCCGCGTCCCACCACTCACACCCATCTACAGCCAAAAACGTGTTTTTTAATTTTTTTCCCTGTAACTTGACACTATCTGACTGAAAAAATATGATAAATAAGAAAACCATTTATACTCTCAGAAAAACATTTTTGATATTTTCTCAGACTCAAATTCAAACACAAAAAATAGTTTGGAAAAAATACAACCAAAAATAATTTTATGGTGTCTTAGAACCATGAAACAGGCTCGAAAAAATCCCAAACGTTCCTCTTAAAACACAAATTATTGTGCATTTTTTTCAGATTTTTGACAGCTGTGCTGCAGTTAAAAAAATGAAAACAATTTTCCCGCCTTTAAATCACCTTGACTTTAAATAGACTTTGAAAATGACTTCAACAGTTCTGTGCATTTATCATATACATATTTATACATTGTTGTAGCACCCAGTAATATTTTTACTTTCGAATGTAGTTACAAATTATCACTTTTTAAAATATTTATAATCCTTTTTTTTAGTATATTGTATGCTAAGGAAAGGCAATAGTTTTTGGCAGTTTATAATAAAATAATTCGGTCACAGGTGAAGGATAAGTGGGGCAATGAAGGGGAACAGGTTGAAATCGGATTTGCCAGAAATTTTTTTTTTCTTGGAACACTGGCCCAGGCAAGAAAAAATCTTAAAACTTCATCTCAGAACACTTCTGAATTTTTCACATTTTTTAAAAAAAATTGCTGAGCCATAGTTAAAAAAATGGCTGTCCGGTAGACGCTGGTCCTAAGCACCTGCGACCTTCCTCCAGGAGGAAGGTCACAGAATGGCGGCTGAAACGTGGGTAACTGTGCCTAGGATGCTGCATCTCCCGGACAACTAAATAGTTCCTGACACCGGCAGCGGAAGTCTACGCTCTCACATCTGCAGATGCTTCAAGCTAGAGAAAAAGTTGTCTTTTCCCTTATCTCAGTATTTATTCTTGTATACGTATAAATAATTATATACAATCCGGACTCTGCGAAAACTCTCCCATTTGTAAATAATAATTGTATGAAAACAAAAACTTGATTTAATGTATTTTTGCCCCCTCCCCCTTAGACCCCTCACTCTCACATTTTTCCTTGCGGTCCTTCATTTAACTTTCTTATTTCGACGGAGGTGATTGACCATAGACAAAACGTTTTGAGTCCATTTCGTTGTTTTCACTTGCCTACGTTTTCCAGTTTGTGTCTCAGGTAAGACTTTTGCTTCATACTTATATCTTTATACACCATTGTGTTTTTATTGTATCTATATATTTCTTGTTTCTTTCGGATATTGTATTTAACATTTAATTTTTAATTCTAATTTAATATCTTACTTTTCTATTGCTTACTTTTCGTTTCATATTTTACATTTCAAATTTTTAGGAGCAAAAAATTTTTAATTGTTATAACGGCTAGATTTCAAATTACCTCATGGCACGGCCTCATTGTGCCGCGAAACGCTGTGGTTTTCTGGTGTATTGATGATAATAAAAATAATTCTGTTTTAAAATATACCAGTGGTTTTATTGTCTTTAAATATCCTGAGGATTGTTTCTGGGTCAATGACCCCGATTTCGTTCTTTGTCCGTTTTTTGTCCAGTTTCCCTGATCCATTGAGCAAATGCTGAGATTGCCCATTGTTTTGCTTCTGGACATAAATGTAACTCCATTATGTGTGCACGTCTTCTAGAATTCAGTGGGAAATACAGTTATTCAAATTCTCGTTTCCATGTTGTCGCGGCAGGAAGTATTATTCCGAAGGACAACATGGATAAGAGCCCAAAATTTATTGCTTATTTATCCTTGAAAATAGATTTTATTACATGGGAGCTTTTTATTTTTTTCCCCAAAATTCAAGTAGTATATGACTTAGTGTAAGGATCACAGAATCTTGAAAATGTGCACACAATTTACTTTTCTCCATAGCACGTCATAAGCAGTTTGAACTGTTTTTTGGCGTAAAATATATAAATAAATAAATAGCATACCACTGTCCTATAAAAATGTCATGTAGAGAAGCATTGATTGGTTTTTAATTAGGTTTGACTTTTTGAGGTGTTTTGTTTCAGATGGTTCGCTAATACTGTAGGTTATTGCTTGGGATGAAAGTAAAGTAATGTTCAGTGAATCTGATGTACATCTAGTGGATAATTGTATGGTATGCCTCGTGTGAAGTATTGCATGTACTGCAGGTAGTCGTAAAACCCTCAAGTCCTGCGCAGGGATAGAATGTGAAGCTGACGAGGCAACTCACATTTTTGTTTGCTATGCGAAAGTGATGAATACGATTCAAAAGTCTTGATTGTGATATTTACAAAATCATATTTTGGAGCACCTGAATTTTGTGATTACTGGATTATTCTAGAAGACTTTAAGTTTTAAAATAGTATTAATATTAGCTTCCCGTCTAATCTGACCGTCTTAGCCGACAAGAAAGGGTACAAAACATCGATTAATTTCAATAAAAGCAAAATGAGCGAGAAGAAAAAAATAGAATAACGAAACAAACGATTTTCTATTATTAGAGAATATTATCATGTGAAATAAATTAATTATGATCGATAATTGAGGAAAAGGAACTGGTGGACTACATAAAAGACGGCTGGCCAAAGAACTGAGGCGAAGTAACTACTGTAAATTGATTTCTAGTCAGTCCTATTCATATGCCAACTTAAATATCGATATTGATTCACTGAGGGTTAGGGTGTTAAGAAATGAAGAAAGAATGCTCTTGTGAACAAGGAAGCAATGACATTTAGGGCGCAGGAACTCAAGAAAGGAAATTGTTTTGAGTGCGGGAGCCATGCCACCTTCGAAACATTACTGGTATAGAAAAAAACTGATACAAAAAGCAAATCCGAAGAAGGAGAAACCAAGCACAAATGGCATAAAATGAGTTTAAGAAAAAAGACAAATCTTTGCAAATGAGAAAAGAGAACGAAATTCACATTATCGATAGGATAATTGAACCAATAACCCAGAAAAGGCACTAGCGATGGTAGCAAAGGAAAAAGACACCGAGACGAGTGACAGCAGAAACATAAGACGACTCTTGAGACTAGCCCGGACTGGGCCGGTATGGCACGGTAGGCGGTATGGAGGGGAGTTTTTAAAAGTTGATTACATTTGTTTACCGTAAGGGTGCGCGCACTAGGCCGTTACAGCTGGAACAAGACAACCCGGACATTTGCAAAAAGTCCGAAGGAAAGAAATTTGGGACATTCCGACCAGCCGTTCCGTTCGTTTCGATGACATCATCGGCAAGTCCACACACGGCTGAACGACTTTTCCGCCGTTTCAGTTGTGAGGTGCTGTGAAATGTGTGGAGCGAACATAGATGTGTCCTATTAATTATCTTGAACAAGAATTGATCCAGTTGTACAACGTGATATCAAGTTTTATTTAATATATTACTCAACACTCGGAAATGTAAGTTAGCTAGTTCGCTAAACTAACTGTATTGAAGAGTAACATTTGCCAAATTTGATGTACTTTGTAAGAAATTGAGCAATGTTAATGAAACTGGATACATTTGTACTACCGTAGTTTGGAATGACGCATTAGTTTGTTAGTCATTGTAAATTGTTTTCGTGACGTATTGGTGTAAGCTATTATTCTTGTTTGTGCAAATTATTTACTTAAGTTTCCGAGTAAATTAATACAATTATGAAAATGCCCCTTAGTTCAATATCATTGTAAACATAATATTTAGCAATTGTTTCTTTCGCCTTAAGTGTAATTTTCCTCATGCGGAGATTCATATTTTGTCCCGGGCTCTAATAACCCAAAGGCCGGTCAGACACAGTGCGCGCAATCCACACGAAAACTGCCATCCGGTCGGTCCCGTCCCGTCCCGCCCCGCCCCGGCCGTCCTCGCCGACACTGTGCGCGCTTAGTTTGTCTGCGGCTGCACATTGTAAATGACGAGTGACGTTCTACCATGAAATGAGAAGAAGTCTACCGTGAAGAGAGTGCAAACCGAAATTATGACTGCAGAATCAAGAATAAAAAGCTCCACCTATTTGTCGCCGTGGGCACAAGGAGGAGGTTGTGTGGCGAGCACAACGCTCCGGCCGCCTGTACTTTCAGGAATATCCTGGTACTCACATGAAAATGAGTCTGTGTCGACCTCAGAGCTGCACTGAATAGAAATCGCCAGACAAAAAACCCTCAACCTATATCGGGATCACATCCCTATGTCGCGATTCGAACCTGAGTCCTTCAGGAGGTCAGGAAGCCAGCGCCCTACCACTTCAAGCACTAGCGTTTCTCTAGGCCCCGGTATAGTCCGGTTGAGATTCTAGGCGGAGGCTGCACACACGGCTGTATATGCCTACACCGTAACTTCGACGAAGCGTGGAAAGAATAAAGCCCCTTTGGAATTAAAGTCTGGGATCAAACCTTCGGTTTTATATTTTAGAATATTTATCTCCAAAAATCAGAATCATCAGAATTCGAAGCCAAACACAAGAAAAATGTGCAGAAGAGACAAGTATACGGGAGGATCTTCGACACAAATACGGGCTATTCGAGAGGTCGCAAAGCTTAATTAGTATACTACTTGGAAAGCGATAGCATATTTTAATTAAGAGACGTGATATTTGTTGTATGTGTATGCGTGTGCGCACGTGACGTGTGAGCGCGTGCAGAGGCGATACTCTCCTCTCGCTCAGCGACACGTACGAAGACGATCCAGTCAGCGTGGACTCGACTCATGGCTACATGCACACAATGTACACGTATATATCGGCCTGCGGTAGCTCGATGATGTAGCCACGAGGGCTACTGAAAAAAAGGGGCTGGAAGGACTACCTCGGACGAAGAAATGAAAACGGGATGGGCTGAAAGATAGATGAAAGATGCGAGCTGACTTAAAATTAATTTAATAAACGAAAAATAAAGAGAGTGAGAGTGCCTCTTGGAATTAATAAATAAAAAAACTTATGACCTAAGCAAGAAAGGAGAACAAAACCGATTATAAAACTTATTCTATTTACAAAATGAATGCCAGGCCCTAGCAGTGAATTATTAATAAAAGCCCTAATCCTTAAACTTAAAATGAGTAACTTACAAAGCAACAAATTAAAGTCTATAAAATTAATTAACATAAGCAAAGTAACCAAACCTTTACACCCTAATGATGAAAATAAAAGTTGAATGCAAGTAATGAGTACATTGTTTATAGTAATCTTCAACTCAACTGACTTTCTTGGCTCGGCACCCTCGGTGACAGAATCAGGTACCTAGTATATGGAAGGCTGTGCACTTGTACCGATTGCTGCCGAAACTGGAGCCTTAGAGCGACGTAGATGTGATGCACACGACACAACACACCACCATCTGAGCGAATTCTCCGAGTCTCCGGACGTAAAGACCCCTGGTCTTTATGTGTCATATGTGCCGCCGTGGTCTAATGCCACAGTTGCGCCGCAAACGTGCGAGGGAACGTTAAAATGCGCCAGTGTGGCATATGCTGATGGGCAGCCTGTAGCCCTATTTAACTGCGGGATGAGCAGCTTGTAGCCCTAATTGATGCCGATGCGGCGTGAAGTTACCCTTACGCCATGGCACTTAGAGTTTACATGGCCGTCGCGATTGCCTAGGCAAATCTATGTGATGACGCGTGAACCTCTGAGAATGAAACTCTTACATCACTGAGGAGAGAGTGCCGAGATCTGACCCTGGGCGCCGTGGTTCTCAAACATACCTAGAACCCCCCCCCCAAAAAAAAAACACGGCGATGGCCAGCATTACACTGTAAAAGATATTTGACATGTATCTATGATGAACATTGCGGAAGTTCTTTGAACTTTGACAAAATTGACCAACGTATTACATTTCGGCCAATACTTTACGTAGTTTGCTCGCGATTAACGATGGATGACGCACAAATAGTTGTGTTTGTGCTACTTTATGTTTTATAATAACTAATCTATGGTTAATGAAAGACTGATTAAGGAAAAGGTAAAGAGGAAACGTTTGAATGTGAGGTCTTAGAACAACGCCATGGTATTCATCCATGATGAAGTTACGAGTTGTACATTGTGAAGCATTAATTAAATAACTTCGAAATGAAGAATTATTTGAGTGTGGATGAGGAAACATTAAATTTTCTTTGTCGTTCTTCCTTTCGAAATTGAGTCCTCTGATTTGGAAGTTTAAAATATTATCTTCCTGGATTGGGCATTTTCCAAACCCCATATTTTCCACTTCTCGGGAAAATGTATCCTACACGCGTCAGTTCGTTTGGTTTTACTTTTGTAGTCCGGATGGACAGTATTATATAAGCATTCTAATTGCTAGCACTCTGCAATTAAAACTTCGGTTGAAGCAATACCCCTATATCGGACGCTATGTTACCAAATGTATGATAAAACTTGGACGCTTCAGACTACATTTTATCCAAGAAATTGTATAAAATAAATCTTTTATAAAATATTGGCTATCACACTGTCATATTTCTTTTATAAAAGATCTTTGATAAAGATCTGGTGAATGCCGGGGCAGTACCCTAACAAACGAGCCATGGACCGCGCACGATCTTTCCTTCTCATTCCTTGTCCTATCTAATCCCTTACTTACATGCACTACACAATCACACATGCCGGGAGCCTAGAGCTTGTCAGGGTGGGGGGGGTGCCCTGCTGATGAGAAATACTTGCTTGGGGGAAAACCTCCTTAACCGACGGTACGTCGGCGCCAGATCTCGCCATCTAGTGGGGGGAATCACCACCACCTCCCACTATAAAGGCCGCTTCACAAGTCACCAATGCAACGCGCTTCCGAACGTGAACTCGCTTAACTCGTGGCTCATTGCAAAGTCGCTAGCCTTTCATCACTGAGATCCGGGTTCGATTCCCGTCGAATCTCATGTGAAATTTGTTCCAACAAAACGAGTTTGGCTGCTTCACAAGGGCTAGTCCAACCCTGTGAAGTGTCCTAAACCCTACCCCTATCCTTATTCCTTCCTAATTCTGGCCGCTGGGTAGTGACGCAGGAGCGCGCGGTGGGAGGCGCGTACGCGGAGATGCTACCTGGCATCTCTTGACAACCGACTGCGACGAGACGCGACAGACATAATAGACATTAACGGAGGATTACTCAAAAAAAAAAAGTCGTGGTTAGTAGCAAAATTTAAATGGATGTCTTCCCACGTGCAGTGGGTTCGCACTGCCGTGGCGTTCGGCGGCGGACCCTCGCTACCAGCAGCACGGGAGGGCGCACGCGCCACCGTAGCAGAACACAGCTTTAAATGGTGGTCTTCATGGTGGAAATAATTTATTATTTCCTTATTTATTAAAACCTTATTTCCACCATGGTGGTCTTCCCACTGCGCCATCAGTAGTGGCATTTTACCTGCTGCATCGCGTTTGTTCGTCGTCGCCGACGGGTTGGCGACCCCCCCCCCCCCCGAACCTTTTCCCTTCCACGGCGTGAGGCGGTGCTGCGGTGGCGGGATGTGAAGAGCCCTGCCGCTTATCGGAAGCGCACGGCAGTGGCGACATAATAGCCGCTGTGGCATTCTGCGCATTTACAGTGTGACGTACGAAGTTTTTTAAATGAAAAGTATTTCATCAAAAGTAAGAGCAATTAATTTGTGCTTGAAATAGAAAAATAGTTTCAAATATCGATAAACTATGATTGTGCTCGTTGGTTCTCCGTATTTTTGAATTTGAATATCTCGCTTGGTTTGACAACTCTGATGCAGTTTTAACAATATTTATATAACACACGGCAACATGTATTAATTTATCTTTGGTGTAATAAAATAGTATTCAATGTATATTATTTTATTTAAAAGACCATTTATTTCTCCTCGTTGGTACTCTCGCATTTTTTATTCGAACGTCGTTCGTGGTTGCATAACTATGAAGTTTTAATAATTATTTCTTTCAATAATAGTTGGAGCAAATAATTCGTGTATAGAGTAAAAAATTATCAAATAACTAACAACTATATTCTTGTTTTTTTTTTGTTTTTTTTTTGTGCTCGTTGGTTCACATTTTTTTCGAATTTGTATGTGGCTTGGTTCGATAACTCTGATGCAGTTTTAACAATATTTATATAATGCACAGCAACATTTATTAATTTATCTTTAGTGTAATAAACTAATTTTGAATGTGTATTTAATTATTTTATAAATTTTGGTGATTTGTACTCGTTGGTACTCTCGAATTTCCTATTCGAAAGTCGTACGTGGTTGCATTACTACGAAGTTTTTAAAATTATTTATTTCATAAATGGCATGAGTAATTAATTCGTATATAAAATTTAAAAAAAATAGTATTAAATGTCTATAATCTATGTTCTTGGTTTTATTTGATTGTGCTCGTTGTTTCTCTGTATATTTGAATTTGAATATCTGTCATGGCGAGATAACTCTAGTCCGGATTTGAACAATTATTTATTACATGGACACGTTTATAAATTTCTTTGGTGTAATATATTATAATGTAATTTGTTTTTAAATATATATGAGGTTTTAGTTGTTAGTATCCATTGGTATTCTTCAATTTCTATTAGATTTTCGTATGTGGTTACATAACTTCCACGTTTTTTTCCTTTATTTCTTAAATGGCTGGAGCAATTAATTTCTGTTTAGAGTAATAAATTAGTATCAAGTGTTTTTTAAATTATTATATTTGTTTTATTTAATTATTCTCGTTTGTTTTCGCAATATTCGATTATTTTCTATATTTTCGGTGTTGCGTCATGCCTATTGACATTGATTATTTTTAGCCGAAAATACAGGATAATTAATTCCAATTTGCGGCAATTAATTAGTAATAAATGATTTGATGGTTTCCGTTGAGCTCCGACTCGAATTTAACTTGTGCGAGCTGGCGTCGCGTCAAGCCAGCAGACACTAGTTTTCTCCATGAAAATACGTGACAATTAATTCCAAATTGTGCCAATTAATTGGCAATTAATTAGCAGTAATTGATTTGAGTTTCCGTTGATCTCCGACTCGAATTTAACTTGTGTGTGCTGGCGTCGCGTCAAGCTTGCACACACCCGTCTTCTCCACGAAAATACGCGGCAATTAATTTCAAATTGTGGCAATTAATTACCAATAAATGTTTTGACATGTTTCGTTGTGATGTGCTGTCATGGCTGTTCAGCTTGACGCACCTTATCCTTTAATCGATCTGGCGATGATGCGGCCCCTTGAAACCGATATTTCAATTCGGGGAGGGTACTTTACATGAAGCCCCTGGGACACTTTCAAAATTTTCAAAGAAATGGCTCCATCGTCCATTTTTGTTGGATAGTGTGAAGGCAGTTTAAGAGAATAGTGCAAGTCTCATGTTCATTGAAAACCCTAATTTTTCGAAAATTGCAAAAGTTCAACATTTTTCGGCGTCTTCCTACAACTTCAATTATAAAGATAAACATTTTTCCCTGAATGAAATCTGTTCCTTAAAGATAGGTTTTAAAATTAGGTCCTGTACAATTTTTCGAAAATTTGAGTACTTTTCGCATAATTTTGTGTGAAATATAGGCAATGTTCAATTTTGTTTAAACAATTTTTTCTAAAAAATGGCATCAACAATTTTGATTCAATTTTCACCTCGGATAGCGCATAGGGCGTTCAAGAGTGCAAGTCTTGAAAAGTTAGTTGAAAAGTTTGATTTTTGAAAATTGCAACTTCTCTCTATAACTACAATTATGAAGATATATTTTCTTGGTGAAATGTGTTCATCAAAAACAGACCTTTAATAATGTCATGTTCAATTTTTCGAAAATTAGTATTTTTTTGTGAAATTTCGTGTCAAACATTTCTTTAAAACAATTTTTCTTAAAAAACGGCACACATTTTTTTTTATTCAATTTGAACCTTAGGGAGCGTAAAGGACGCTTAAGAGAATGGTGCAGGTCTCATGTTGGTTGGCCCGATTATTCGAAAACTGAAAAAAAAATTAAAAATTTCTGCGTCTTCTTACAACTTCAGTTGGGAAGATACATTTTTTCCTTAACGAAATATGTTCATAAAAACATCTTCAAGATCATGTTGAATTTTTCGAAAACTTGAATATTTTTTGTGAAATTTGGCATCAAATATAGTCGTGCCTTTCAAATTTCCTGCGCTTCGTGAACATAATTTGAGAGGTTTTTGGAAGCTATTGCAATTCTTATAAAAGTAAGATTGATGAAAGGTAATAAAATTAACTTCGAACTAACTAATTACTTCTCTACTTCAAGAAATTTTGATGATTATGGTATGTTACATTTGTTTAAAGTTTGGAATAACTACTGTTCCTGGTTATCGATATACATGCTGGTATGCACCACAGGCGCTTAGTTTTGAATTGGTGGGGTTTAGATTACATTAATGTTATTCCTAATGTTATAATGTTTCTTTACATGAAAGAAACATTGAAGAAAATGAGTACCATGAAGTTGCACCAAAATTTTAACTTCAATTTCATATTACTACCTGTGCTGCATTGGAGAACAATGCAGCGATGGAAATAGGGTCTACTCGTATTTCCTGGTACGCAACCCCGGTAAGATCTCCGCAAGTTCATTTTCTTCGTGCTGCCTGTCAATTCGGGCACTGTCACTCTTAATCTCCGTGTAGGCTATAAGCAAAGATAGCTTCAACTGCGCTCTTCTACAAAATAAGTTAAAATTCCCTTTGAATATTATGGACGTGATAACATGGTCATTTCGATCGGAAAAATAGCTAAGTGGTACCACCGATGTAATTAAAAAAGAGGCGCGACACTAATCGAAACTCAAACAAACTTACATGTACTGTAGTAGTGGTAATAAATAATAATAATAATAATAATAATAATAATAATAATAATAATAATAATAATAATAATAATAATAATAATAATAATAATAATAAAAATTAATCGAAACTGAGCTATTGAGTTCCCGGTGAGACGTTTGTTTCGCAAACATCTCGTCCATGCATGCGCAACCCACAGGCAACCATATACCTGCTATGGAATACTGCTACCTAATATGTTGTTACAACTATAAGCGGCAGTGGTTGATGTTGTGTTACGAGCGAATCAAGAACTTCGCAATCCTCAATAAAACTTGTGACACTTCTCATACATACTTCGATTTTAACACTCGCCATTATCATGTACCGAGTTGAATTCTGAACTGAATACGATGCTTTTTATTTATTTATTTATTTATTTATTTATTTATTTATTTTACGCCAAAAAACAGTTAAAACTGCGTATGACGTGCTATGGAGAAAAGTAAATTGTGTGCACATTTTCAAAATTCTGTGATCCCTACACAAAGTCATATACTACTTGAATTTGGAAAAAAAAAAAACTCCCATGTAATAAAATCTATTTTCAAGGATAAATAAGCAATAAATTTTGGGCTCTCATCCATGTTTTCCTTCGCAATAATACTTCCTGCCGCGACAACATGGAAACGATAATTCGATAATTTGAATAATTGTATTTCCCATTGAATTCTAGAAGACGTGCACAGAAAATGAAGTTACATTTATGTCCAGAAGCAATACAAGGGGCCATCTCAGCATTTGCTCAATGGATCAGGGAAACTGGACGAAAACCTGATCGAGATGGGGGTCATTGACCCGGAAGCTGTAGTACAATAGTTGTTACAGGTTGTTTATACTTATTTATACAGTCCAAATGGTAAATAATGCATTATATATCATTGTTAAAATTAATGTTACTTTTCTTGTGATGCTCAGTATAGTCTCTAATTGTATAGAAACAGTTATGCAGCAGAAACGATTTCACTTGGGATTTAAACTTTCCTATCGAATTTAATCGTTTAATGTCATCTGGCAAAGTGTTGTAAAATAATGTACCCTCTCCCTCAGAAAAAATGTCGTTCAAAATTCTATCTTCCACACCGCGCCGACAAACTTGGACACCCCTCGGCCTGGGGGAGGGCAGGGGGAGGGACGCGTTGACCAATCGCTAGCAGGTAGAACCACAGTTGTCTGTGATTGGTGCAACATCCCAAGGGGCAGAAAGAACGCTGTCTCAGGGGGAGGGGGCTAGTTCGTTTACGTACGAGACGGAAATATCGTCATATTTCCCTGCCGAAGGAGATTGTTTGCTTGCGCGTACGCCACGACGAAAAAACTATTTCTAAGCGGGGTTTTCCGTCCAGAATGATTGTCTATAGACCAGTAAATATTTATCATTTTAGCAACAATTATTCTAACTTTAAGTAATCGATTTGTAACTCCTGACAAACTGCTATTTTGAGATATTCATTTCAGGCACAATTTGCGGAGCCTTCCCGGCCGTTCTAACGCATATTTCGAATTTGTTTATAAAATTATAAATTGTTGCAAAATTGTTAAAACGCTGTTTCTGGTTCTGGGACATCGGGAGACTCTCCCCCCTTTAGATTTGCAAAATTTGGAAATTGTTTATAAATTTGCAATTGTTTCAAATTTTTTATTGTCTAATCTGAATGGCGTTTAAATGTGATGCAAAATTCCGGAATCCGTTCGGTGCTATTACACCTCGTTCTCGAGATATATGTAATTGTTTATAAGAAATTAACATCTTAGTAGACCCCATTTGTTTGCGCTTAATTCATCCACGCTAGCAGATTAGCGTGGGATGGGCATACTGAAAAAAACAGTTCTCCAATGCCGCGCGTTTGCCTGCCACATACGCTTAAAATGCACTTACTTGTAAACAAATTCTGTGGCCAATTTAATTATGCTAAATTCATATTTTTACGGCGAGTATGAGCGTAACTTTTATTTGGTTTTTATATTCTCTTTTAAGTCCTGCAATTTGCAAGTCGATATATTTATCAAATAGGGAAGAAATTGATAAAAAAAATATATTTTTCAAGGTGCATTACGCCCAAACAATTGTTTCTGTTTTTCTATCAAAGGGATGTTGAGCAACCGAATAACTGTATTATTATTATTTTTTAAGTCCCCTGTTAACACCGAGATTCAGAAACTATTTGTTCCTCTTGTTTAACCATTACCATTAAAAAATAGGGAAACATATTGCTTAGCTGTTTGCTATAAACTGCACTGGATTGGATTAATGTATTGCTAAGGCTTTCAAATACAGAAATATTCAATTTTGTGTTTTGAAAGATCACATGAGTAGAATCACACATCACAATATTTACACAAGTATAGAAATTTCTAAATAAACGTATATAAACTTTAAGTTAATATTTTCAATTCAATTTATCATTCCTTTCTAAAACTGTTAATTTGATGATTTCATTGTATAATTTTCAAATCAGAGCTTTATGTGCTAAATCTACGCATTGTTAATACATATTTTTAAACAACATTTAATATACATTTAAAAGGTTTTTAAATTGGCGAACGTTTCAATGAAATTTCATCAATTCCTAAATGCTTGAAAATAAATACTTGTAAAATTAAATTATTGTAGCGTCTAAAAATATAACAAACTCACGTATTTGGTAAAACGAGTTGATATTACTAAAAGAAAGCAAAACAGATGTTATAACAATTCAAAGAGATTTAGCGTTTGTTTACAGTTTAGTAAATATCAATGCTCTAGCATTTCCCAGTGAAACTATATAGAACGAACTTGGTGGTCAAGTGATATGACCTTCCCAACACAGACTACATTTCAGTATCGTCAGAGTTCGAAGGTGGTTTGTTTGCCGCCATTCTACGAATGCACCAAAACCTTGAATTTTGCACGACTATCTGTACAGGGGGAACGTAGCGGTTTATTAAACGGAAACGGGCCATTCGAGGTATCTAATGTGCACTCTTTGAAAACGTTTAACCATTATAAACTATCCCTAAGAAAAATATCAAATAAACAATGTTAAAGGTCACCAGCTTAACATTGCCTTTACTATTTGAATGTTTTCAATATCCCCAAAACCAACAGAAAACCCATGTTTTTACAGGTTATTATAAAACCAATTCAATAAATATAAGCATTTATTCACGTTATTACTTTTAAAACACTCAAATATCTACGATTTTATTTGGTTCATGTCTTCATCGAAGATCTGAGATTAAAAAACTGATAAGCAGAGAAAATTAAAGTAATTTTGAGTGATTGATGAAGTTGAATGATCAAATGAAAAACAATGTTTCTGGCTTCATATAATGCTATCGTGTTTAACAGACATGTAATTACATGTGATACCTATATTTAAACATCCAAACTAATGAAAATTCTCAAAATTAAAATCATCAATAAAACGTTGATTCATCAGCAAGGATTATATTATTAAATACTTTTTTGAGATTCATGTGCTCCTGTGTGAATAACGTAGTAAACGTGATTCGTATGATCCAGTTTCTCAGAATAATACAAAACCTGCTAGACACATACACTAAACATAATAGTTGTCAAATAGTTATTTACGACATGAGTATCATAAGATATCTTATTACAATACGAAATTGGAGAATTATCAAACAAGACTCTTTAGCCGAAATTGTTAACCAATTGAATATTGTAATATAATGTTACCATTTGAATATCATAGAAAGTAAGACGCAATTTGTCAAAATTCATGTGAACTATAATTTTTCTTTAAATTTTACTCCTTATCCTGCGAAAGATGTGTGACAGTACTTATGTTAACAGTTCTACTGCCATGGGTTTAATTAATTAGTTTTCAGTACGCAAATTATTGTTTTTGGTTTTAAAGAAGCATGGATATACAGAGTATCGGAGAAGGAAACGTCGAAAGTTTGAAAAAAGCTGTATAAACAATTTTGATCATACTTTGTCTAATAAACTACATAGATATTTTGAATGGCTGAGCTGCAATAAACACGCAAATTTTGGTTTGAAAATATGATTTCTACGCAAAAGTTTGCATTCTAGAATCATGTAAACAGACCAGAAACATGTAACATCTTTATTATTAACAATATAAATTAATATATTAGTTCAGAAAAAAAATTAACCGAGAAATAAAAAAGCAGTCGAACTGTGAAAATTGGGTGCATTTTTATTTCTAGGTTAATTTTTCTTTCTGATCAAATGTATTCATTTATTTTGTTAATCATAAACAATTTAAATATTAATGAAGTGTTTATATGCTTCTACAACGCAAATAGTTGCCTAGAAAACATATATCCAAACCAACTTTTGGATGTTTATTGCGGCTTAGCCATTAGGAATATCCGTGTAGTTTATTAGAAAAAATAAGCTTAAAATTGTCTTAACAGCTATTTTTCGAAGATTCGACATTTCGTCCCCGAATATCCTGTATATAAAAGGCTTGATTTCTGTTGGTACGCGACGGAACGGCGTTCCGGTTCTTTGGAAATAATTATGAAATTATATTATATATAAATAGCTATTGCTATTATATTAATAATTCATTTGAGGCGCGTTTGGGGGCAAAGATATTAAAAATAAAGGTATATATGTATCATAAGAACTCTTATGACGACACTGTTCTGGGTTACGTCAAGTTTTAATTTAGAGAATCAAAGTTAATGGTGTAAGTTTACTCACCTAAATAAAGTTTATCTTACTATACATACTATTTAGAAAGTGTTTTATGTTCAAAACAAGTGTTGCATCAACATCATATATTTTCACGTATTATTTGTAATTGCTATGCAATATTCAATACGGACTATGCGAACCTGCAAAAAAGAAACAAAAAAATAGACCTACTGCAGCAGAAAATATTTTCTACTCGTCGGGATCCGAACTCGGGTCTTTAAAGTTAACTCACTTGACACGGTTCCCACTCACCACCAGGTACACGACAAGACTACCTACAAGACTACTCCTTTCCGATGCGAAAAGAAAGTGAAGCATTTGCAGTTTAAAAAAAAACAGGGTGTTCAATTTATCTTAATACAAGATCTATTTTTAAAAAGAGATTTCATTAAACAAAAATCTCTAGCGCTCATATTGTTTTTCGACAATGTTATAAAGATCAATCGGGGCTAATATTATACAGTAGAAAATTGGGGTTAATGTATTACACTTTAAGAGTTGTTATTTATTTATGTCCAAAATGAACAAGAAAATGACAAATGATAGGAAATATATTCTATTATAATGACCATATAGCAAACACTCAGAATGTAACAATGTTTGGGAGGAAAAAAATCAAAACTAAAATGCCTAATTTTTCCAGTCAAAAACTTTAACACCGTGATATAAATCTTTTGATGTTACTTCGTTATTTTTTATGAAACGATATTTTTGAAAATAGGTTATCATTAAGAAAGAATTAATATTCTTTTCTGCGTTAAAATAATGCAATAATATAAATCGTGTCATGATATATGCAGCCTCAAATTCGTGGGGCTAATATGATACAACTTAAGAGGCTAATGTAATACGGGTGTCGAGGCTATTTTGATACACTAAAAATTAACACGCAGACAACTGGAAGGGATTTTTTTAGGTTTAATATTACATCAAAGGCACTAAAATTCCGATTTGATGTTGATAAACTATCCAAGTGTTTATCTGAGAAAGAAAGAGCAGGCGACAATTCATATAGATTTCCTCGTTCTCCTCTCTACCCAGTACATGGTGATTCACTTATGATTATCAATTGGCGGAAGCTTCTGCTGTTTCAGTGCAGTTACTGATTTTTTACTGGAATCACAAGGAACCAGGCCTACAATAGGAGCTAACACCATCCCTTCAACTCCAGATATCAACTGTTCTCATCCAGTACTTTTGAGATAATACTGTTGGAAAAAAAGTTTAAAAAAAAACGTAACCCTCCAAAGAATAAGGAAGCGGTTAGACCCAATAGCAGCAATCATTACTAGTGAAGAGTGGATCATTACTAGGAAAGAGTGGAGTGTTTAATTTACATTCATTTAATATCTCTTTTTAAAAAGAGATTTCATGAAACAAAAATCTCTAGCGTCAATATTTGTTTTTGACAATGTTAATAGGTATTTGTTTGCAATTTTCGAATTTTCAGATCGTTCGCCCATAATTGAACGTATGCCACCTTTGAACATCTTGTGCTTCGAGGAATAGATTTACAGAAAAATTGGAGCTCTTTTTGAGGAAAGTATGTAAATATGATGGGGTTTGGTGTAAAGTACCTTCAAAATTAAAATATTCGTTTCAAATTCGAAGATTCGTAATATTAGGCAGATTGTTCAAGGAATATCCATTTTGGTGAAAATCGTGTTTACTTTAGGCTCTAGAATTACTCACACGAAGACGGATTCACAAAGAGGTTTTTTGGAAAAGCACTTTTCCGGGTTCAAACCACAAGCGTTTTGACAGCCTTGTGTATAGAAAATAAAAGAACAATACCAACAATCCACTTTTTTCGAACTAGCTACTTACAAAACGTGTTTTCTGTGAAAATTTCGACACTTCCTCCTACAGCATTACGTAACTCTCTTTACACGTGGAGGTAAAAATATTCCAGTGTTACTGGGTTTTGAACTCGGATCCCTGTAGTCTGTAGGTCTGGCTCGACCGCACTGTGCTATCACAGATATATCTCACCACGCTGTCCAATCACACTTATTACGAAAAGAATAGTTACGTGATATTCATTGCACTTAGATTTTTTATTAGAGGAATGTTCTACATGTGTGAAAGGTATCAAATTCGCAAAAAGAATTCAAACGATTAACCCACGCAACTACATACCTCATTTTACTAAGAAATATTTTCAACCAGAAGCCGTGGTCTTTAGAAACCTCTGTGGAAGTCGTTCCCGGTCTTATCTTTTGGCGATTATGGCCAAGGTTGAATTACGTCACAGATGAAAGTTGCGATAACGCTAGAGCTCAACACCGCCGCGCATGCAGACGTTCTGAAGCCTGAATCGCAATAGGGGCATATTTATACGTGATTCTTAAAAACATTCACACACTAAAATAAGTAGTGGCTCCTCAAAACACATGATTTATGTGATATTTATAACGGATGCGAATGATTATAACTATACAATTAACCGCAAAATTGTTTCTACCCGCAAAAATTATTCACCGTGGATGAGATTCGATCTTACGTGCCTACGCTTCTCCAACAGCGCGCTTACCTGCTATACCACAGAAACTCTTATAACTTTTGTCCCTCACAAAGATGATTTTAAACAGTCATGTATTACAGATTTGACTAAGAAAGAACGTGCGGCGTTTAGATGCTTGTGTTAACTACAGACGGACAAACAGACGTTTTGTCGTAAATAGATTTTTTAGTAACAAGGACCCACAAAACATGGATTCTGTCTACAAATTATAGAAGTAATTCACTATATACAAGAATAAAATTTATCTACTCTTGTCGTGACCAGTGATCGGAATTTAGAGGTTTTTGTCGAAAAATCCCTGTCTCCCTGCGCATGATTACAATACTTTTTCTTCCTACTACATAATTACCAGAAAGGAAGAAAAAATTGTTTTTCATTGTTTCTATTTAACGAAAATGTTCAATCAATTCCAAAGGTGAAATAATCAGTAAATATTAAAAAGAGATTTATTAACAATATGAAATGAAATACAATAAGAAACTAATCTTCTGTTCTTTACTTGGTATTCTTAACAAATCTATAGGAAAATCATAATAAAGGCATTATTTCAACAACATTCGAATGTTATTGTTAGAATCTATGGGGAAACTGTTAATATGAATGAAATATGTATGAAATCTCTTTTTAAAAATAGATCTTGTATTAAGATAAATTGAACACCCTGTTTTTTTTTAAACTGCAAATGCTTCACTTTCTTTTCGCATCGGAAAGGAGTAGTCTTGTAGGTTGTCTTGTCGTGTACCTGGTGGTGAGTGGGAACCGTGTCAAGTGAGTTAACTTTAAAGACCCGAGTTCGAATCCCGACGAGTAGAAAATATTTTCTGCTGCAGTAGGTCTTTTTTTTTGTTTCTTTTTTGCAGGTTCACATAGTCCGTATTGAATATTGCATAGCAATTACAAATAATACGTGAAAATATATGATGTTGATGCAACACTTGTTTTGAACATAAAACACTTTCTAAATAGTATGTATAGTAAGATACACTTCATTTAGGTGAGTAAACTTACACCATTCACTTTGATTCTCTAAATTAAAACTTGACGTAACCCAGAACAGTGTCGTCATAAGAGTTCTTATGATACATATATCCTTTATTTTTAATATCTTTGCCCCCAAACGCGCCTCAAATGAATTATTAATATAATAGCAATAGCTATTTATATATAATATAATTTCATAATTATTTCCAAAGAACCGGAACGCCGTTCCGTCGCATACCAACAGAAATCAAGCCTTTTATATACAGGATATTCGGGGACGAAATGTCGAATCTTCGAAAAATAGCTGTTAAGACAATTTTAAGCTTATTTTTTCTAATAAACTACACGGATATTCCTAATGGCTAAGCCGCAATAAACATTCAAAAGTTGGTTTGGATATATGTTTTCTAGGCAACTATTTGCGTTGTAGAAGCGTATAAACACTTCATTATTATTTAAATTGTTTATGATTAACAAAATAAATGAATACATTTGATCAGAAAGAAAAATTAACCTAGAAATAAAAATGCACCCAATTTTCACAGTTCGACTGCTTTTTTATTTCTCGGTTAATTGTTTTTCTGAACTAATATATTAATTTATATTGTTAATAATAAAGATATTACATGTTTCTGGTCTGTTTACATGATTCTAGAATGCAAACTTTTGCGTAGAAATCATATTTTCAAACCAAAATTTGCGTGTTTATTGCAGCTCAGCCATTCAAAATATCTATGTAGTTTATTAGACAAAGTATGATTAAAATTGTTTAAACAGCTTTTTTCAAACTTTCGACGTTTCCTTCCCCGATACTCTGTATATCCATGCTTCTTTAAAACCAAAAACAATAATTTGCGTACTGAAAACTAATTAATTAAACTCATGGCAGTATAACTGTTAACATAAGTACTGTCACACATCTTTCGCAGGATAAGGAGTAAAATTTAAAGAAAAATTATAGTTCACATGAATTTTGACAAATTGCGTCTTACTTTCTATGATATTCAAATGGTAACATTATATTACAATATTCAATTGGTTAACAATTTCGGCTAAAGAGTCTTGTTTGATAATTCTCCAATTTCGTATTGTAATAAGATATCTTATGATACTCATGTCGTAAATAACTATTTGACAACTATTATGTTTAGTGTATGTGTCTAGCAGGTTTTGTATTATTCTGAGAAACTGGATCATACGAATCACGTTTACTACGTTATTCACACAGGAGCACATGAATCTCAAAAAAGTATTTAATAATATAATCCTTGCTGATGAATCAACGTTTTATTGATGATTTTAATTTTGAAAATTTTCATTAGTTTGGATGTTTAAATATAGGTATCACATGTAATTACATGTCTGTTAAACACGATAGCATTATATGAAGCAAGAAACATTGTTTTTCATTTGATCATTCAACTTCATCAATCACTCAAAATTACTTTAATTTTCTCTGCTTATCAGTTTTTTAATCTCAGATCTTCGATGAAGACATGAACCAAATAAAATCGTAGATATTTGAGTGTTTTAAAAGTAATAACGTGAATAAATGCTTATATTTATTGAATTGGTTTTATAATAACCTGTAAAAACATGGGTTTTCTGTTGGTTTTGGGGAATTGAAAACATTCAAATAGTAAAGGCAATGTTAAGCTGGTGACCTTTAACATTGTTTATTTGATATTTTTCTTAGGGATAGTTTATAATGGTTAAACGTTTTCAAAGAGTGCACATTAGATACCTCGAATGGCCCGTTTCCGTTTAATAAACCGCTACGTTCCCCCTGTACAGATAGTCGTGCAAAATTCAAGGTTTTGGTGCATTCGTAGAATGGCGGCAAACAAACCACCTTCGAACTCTGACGATACTGAAATGTAGTCTGTGTTGGGAAGGTCATATCACTTGACCACCAAGTTCGTTCTATATAGTTTCACTGGGAAATGCTAGAGCATTGATATTTACTAAACTGTAAACAAACGCTAAATCTCTTTGAATTGTTATAACATCTGTTTTGCTTTCTTTTAGTAATATCAACTCGTTTTACCAAATACGTGAGTTTGTTATATTTTTAGACGCTACAATAATTTAATTTTACAAGTATTTATTTTCAAGCATTTAGGAATTGATGAAATTTCATTGAAACGTTCGCCAATTTAAAAACCTTTTAAATGTATATTAAATATTTTAATGTTGTTTAAAAATATGTATTAACAATGCGTAGATTTAGCACAAAAGCTCTGATTTGAAAATTATACAACGAAATCATCAAATTATTAGTTTTAGAAAGGAATGATAAATTGAATTGAAAATATTAACTTAAAGTTTATATACGTTTATTTAGAAATTTCTATACTTGTGTAAATATTGTGATGTGTGATTTTACTAATATGATCTTTCAAAACACAAAATTGAATATTTCTGTATTTGAAAACCTTAACACTACATTAATCCAATCCAGTGCAGTTTATAGCAAACAGCTAAGCAATATGTTTCCCTATTTTTTAATGGTAATGGTTAAACAAGAGGAACAAATAGTTTCTGACTCTCGGTGTTAACAGGGGACTTAAAAAAAATTAATAAAGGAAAAGCAATTCTTGGATAACACAAGGGATTAGGACATCTTGTAAAAACAAGCGAATTCTTTCTTTCATTTCTAAACGTCATGACGTATCTCAAGATTTCCTTATCTACTTTAAAAAATACAAAACATAGTTACGAAAAGTCATAAGGCAGGCAAAAAATCATGAAAAACGATCAGGATATTTTGAACTCAAATAATAAAACAAAATCAATGTGGAATATAATAAAAAATACTACAAAATCAACTAGAAAACCCGTAGAGAATGTTGTTTTAAAATATAACGATATAAATGTCAACGATCCGGCAACAGTGGCTAGTCTCTTTAACCAATACTTTTCGAGAATTGCTGCCGATCTCACTAAGGGTCTTCAGCCACAAAATTCAAAAACAGACAGTGCACCCAAAATTTTAGACACAATGTTCGTTTCCGAAACTTCTTCCTATGAAATTCTCAAAATAATCGGTGAACTAAAAAATAAATATTCGTCCGGTTTAGATGAATTCCCAGATTCTTTGTTAAAGACTTGTGCGTATGCCATTATACACCCGTTAACTCACATATTTAATGCATCTTTATGCACTGGAACGTTTCCAGATATTTTCAGAACAGCTAAAATTAAGCCGCTCTTCAAAAAAGGCAACAAAAATGAAATTCAAAATTATCGGCCCATCTCTCTTCTATCAGTTTTTTCAAAAATATTAGAGAGACTTTTTTACGTACGAATGGAAACCTTTCTCACTAAACACGACGCGCTTTCAGATTGCCAACATGGATTTAGAAAATCAAAATCAACGGAAACAGCTATATTTTCTTTTCTTAAAGATGTCGCCTCATCATTGGATCAAAACGAGGATTGGATTCATCATTGGATTATTTTTAGATCTCTCAAAAGCTTTTGACATCATTGATCATGACATTTTACTTTCAAAATTACCTTCATATGGAATCCGTGGTATTGCTCTAGATTGGTTATGTTCGTACCTTAAACAACGATCTCAGAAAGTTGAAATACCTTACTGGAATGATGGAACATTACGTACGCACCTTTCCGACTCTTTGCCCGTTGCATGTGGAGTTCCTCAAGGATCGATTTTAGGCCCTATTCTGTTCCTACTTTACGTAAACGATATGCCCTCGACGATTCGAAACGGAAGAACGGTTCTCTTTGCGGATGATACGAACATCCTTTGCAATAAAGAAACCGTAAATAGTACAATATCAGATGTTTCAAATTGGTTCCGAAATAACAAATTAATAGTAAACGAAAAGAAAACGGTTTTAATGCAGTTTTCCATTTCAAATAAACAATTCTGTGCTCCATTGAAAATGAACAGTGTACCATTGACTCATGTTAATGCAACAAAATTTTTAGGTCTCTCAATTCAGTCAAACCTTAAATGGAACGTCCATTTAAATGAATTGAACACAAAATTAAGTTCATTATGCTACGCGTTCAGAATTCTTGCAAATTCAGTCAGCCTTCATACTGCTCGTTGTGTATACTTCGCGAATGTTCATTCCCGCCTGAGATATGGCATAATATTCTGGGGAAATACATCTTATAGCTCCCAGACTTTTAGATTACAAAAACGAATTGTACGAATAATAACCAAATCCCACCCACGTGATTCTTGTAAGCCTATCTTCATTAATCTAGGAATTCTACCATTACCGTGTCTTTTTATTTACGAATCAGTGGTTTTTGTAAAAAATGACTTGCTTAAGGGCGGGAATATATTTTCAGAAAATGCCGAAGTCTATTACTATAACACTCGACGTAGAAATCATATTCATCAGGTGACAGTATCAACAGCTCATTACAAAAAATTCACATACAATACATGTACATTATTTTACAACACTTTGCCAGATGACATTAAACGATTAAATTCAATAGAAAAGTTTAAATCACAAGTGAAATCGTTTCTGCTGCATAACTGTTTCTATACAATTAGAGACTATACTGAGCATCACAAGAAAAGTAACATTAATTTTAACAATGATACATAATGCATTAATTACCATTTGGACTGTATAAATGAGTATAAACAACCTGTAACAACTATTGTAACACAGCTTCCGGGTCAATGACCCCCATCTCGATCAGGTTTTTCGTCCAGTTTCCCTGATCCATTGAGCAAATGCTGAGATGGCCCCTTGTTTTGCTTCTGGACATAAATGTAACTTCATTTTCTGTGCACGTCTTCTAGAATTCAGTGGGAAATACAATTATTCAAATTATCGTTTCCATGTTGTCGCGGCAGGAAGTAATAAGAGCCAAAATTTATTGCTTATTTATCCTTGAAAATAGATTTTATTACATGGGAGTTTTTTTGTTTTTTTTCTCCCTTTCAAAATTCAAAATTTATTGCTTATTTATCCTTGAAAATCGATTTTATTACATGGGAGTTTTTTTGTTTTTTTTTCTCCCTTTCAAAATTCAAAATTTATTGCTTATTTATCCTTGAAAATCGATTTTATTACATGGGAGATTTTTGTTTTTTTTTTCTCCCTTTCAAAATTCAAAACTTAAGTAGTATATGATTTAGTGTAGGGATCACAGAATTTTGAAAATGTGCACACAATTCACTTTTCCCCATAGCCCGTCATACGCAGTTTTTAACTGTTTTTTGACGTAAATAAATAAATAAATAATACAGTTATTCGGTTGCTCAACATCCCTTTGATAGAAAAACAGAAACAATTGTTTGGGCGTAATGCACCTTGAAAAATATATTTTTTTTATCAATTTCTTCCCTATTTGATAAATATATCGACTTGCAAATTGCAGGACTTAAAAGAGAATATAAAAACCAAATAAAAGTTATGCTCATACTCGTCGTAAAAATACGAATTTAGCATAATTAAATTGGCCACAAAATTTGTTTACAAGCAAGTGCATTTTAAGCGTATGTGGCAGGCAGAAGCGCGGCATTGGAGAACTGTTTTTTCAGTATGCCCATCCCACGCTATTCTGCGAGCGCGAATGAATTAAGCGCAAACAAATGGGGTCTACTAAGATGTTAATTTCTTATAAACAATTACATATATCTCGAGAACGAGATATAATAGCACCGAACGGATTCCGGAATTTTGCATCACATTTAAACGCCATTCAGATTAGACAATAAAATAATTTGCAACAATTGCAAATTTATAAACAATTTCCAAATTTTGCAAATCTAAAGGGGGGAGAGTCTCCCGATGTCCCAGAACCGAAAACAGAGAATTAACAATTTTGCAACAATTTATAATTTTATAATTAAATTCGAAATATGCGGTAGAACGGCCGGGAAGGCTCCGCAAATTGTGCCAGAAATGAATATCTCAAAATAGCAGTTTGTCAGGAGTTACAAATCGATTACTAAAGTTAGAATAATTGTTGCTAAAATGATAAATATTTACTTGTCTATAGACAATCATTCTGGACGGAAAACCCCGCTTAGAAATAGTTTTTTCGTCGTGGCGTACGCGCAGGCAAACTATCTCCTTCGGCAGGGAAATATGACGATATTTCCGTCTCGTACGTAAACGAACTAGCCCCCTCCCCCTGAGACATCGTTCTTTCTGCCCCTTGGGATGTTGCACCAATCACAAACAACTGTGGTTCTACCTGCTAGCGATTGGTCAACGCGTCCCTCCCCCTGCCCTCCCCCAGGCCGAGGGGTGTCCAAGTTTGTCGGCGCGGTGTGGAAGATAGAATTTTGAACGACATTTTTTCTGAGGGAGAGG
>BLKR01016141.1:0-35774 GCA_011170035.1 Teleogryllus occipitalis | reverse complement strand
ATTTATTTATTTATTTATTTATTTATTTATTTATTTATTTTTGTTATTTATGGTCGCATCAACATCTAGGTCATTAGTGACCACTATTGGTGTTAACTGCGAAGGTAACACCAATGTAACACCACATTGTGGTGATAACTATGAAGATGAAACGAAATGGTAATGATAAGTGATGAAAGGACGAACACATATACAACCATGTCTGAGGCGGGACTCGAACCTGCAGCCCTTCGGTGCGAGATCGTTACGAGATCACTACTGCCTTAGGGATCTCGGACACCCGGCCGGCTGAATTTATTTATCTATCTATCTTAAATGCTTCTATTATGGATAATGGACAGCGTGCTGGTCTTTCGTGGTGTTATCCCGGATTCGATTCACGGTAGACGCAAAAATAGGAACTAGATTTTTCTTTAAAACCGTTTCAGTTTCCCTAGTTGTGTTACAAAGTAAATAAAGGTGGAGTTTGCTAATTACGGTCAAGGGAATACGTAAGGTTCGTCACATGTCTACCTTATCCCCAAAGCGTAGGAGGTAAACTAGGGATGAGATACACCGTTAACTAGCCGGCAAAGTAGCACTACCGGCAGAAAAAGGTCAAACACTTACGCTTATCATGAATAGTCTAATACAAATTGTCTCAGTTTCTATTACTATATGGCAAAAGAAAAGGCTCATGCAGTCGTTTGTGCGGTGTTGGTAATACGCCATGCTCGCCGCATGTCTCCTTACGCCAGGGCGCGGACTTTTAACAACACGTAGTATTTATTGCAATTGCAACACGTACTATTGATTGCAATTGCAACACGTACTATTTATTGCAATTGCAACACGTACTATTGATTGCAATTGCAACACGTACTATTTATTGCAATTGCAACACGTACTATTGATTGCAATTGCAACACGTACTATTGATTGCAAAATTGCAAATTTTGAGGAGAGAGGAAAAACATTGCTAAGTTTCCAATACCAGCTAAAAAATTGACAAACTTCCATCATTTTAACCATTTCCCAATTAATTTCTGTGAACGTGTCGTTAAAAATTGGTAGGACATGGTGTCTTTCGTGTTGTATTATTATATCAAAACTGCGAAATGTTCAGATACATGTTCAAATTTACTCATCGCTAACACGTTTTGATTGAGGAATTTTCTTCGCACGTATTCTTTAGCACCAGAATTCATCCCTCTTATTTCATATGCATAGTTCAGTTGTCGGTAAACCTACCAACAAATGTGGTCGGTGACATCTTTGAACTAGAAATAAGACTTACTTGCATCGACAAAATGAACTATAGATTTGATTCTATGTCGTTCTAATCAAATAGTCTGTGTCGTTCTTGATTCTATGTCGTTCTGATCACTTAACAACTAGGAAAAGAAAGCTCACAAAACATGCGCATACAGAAGCCACAGTTATATCTACAGATGAAACAAGAGCTCGTCTCAGCACTTGTTCAATTTACTAAGGAGAATATGAAGATATAATCCTCCTTATTGTGACTTAGGATTTGTTTCATCAAAAATTTGCTACATAGCGCAGGATATTCTGTTTAATTCAACGATACTATAACTATATATTATAGTTCTGTTTCTAGTATATCCGAAAGGACACTTGTAAACAACAACTTTATTCTTTTTTCTCGTGCGTCAAACACATTACTTCCTGACTAAACTAGTGCTAAAGCAGCACGCACTTTTTCGCTCGTATTTTCACGCAAAATTACGCGAAACGTACTCAAATTTTCGAAAAATTGTACATGATTTTATTTCAAAATCTTTGGTTAAGAAACAGAATTCATTATGGAAAAACCTCCATCTTTAATATTTTAGTTGTAAGAAGCCACGGAAAAAAATTGAACTTTTGCCATTTTAAAAAAATCAGGGTTTTCAACGAACATGAGACCTGCACCATTCTTTTAAGTCCTTCACACTATCCAACAACAAAATTTTATCGAAAACGATGGAGTAATTTTTTGCGGAACATTTTGAAAATGTCCCAGGCCCTTCATGTAAACTACCTTCGAAAGTTAAAATATCCAATTTCAAATTCACTTTGCGACATCAGCCAGATCGATTGGAAAATATCGATTTTGGAGAAATTGGCTGAACGGTTTAACCGCTAGCGTTGTTCACAGATGGATAGGCAGACGTTTGTCGTCATTCGATTATTCGGTATCAAGGACCCACAAAACATGAATTCTGGCTACACCACGTTAGATGAATTCACTACAAATGTAGCAACTGGATTTATCCACTTTTTCGTTACCAATTGCCCATTAATTTCGATACCACGACCCGTACGGCCTGAGCCGTACGTATCATGCATTACTTTCAGGCGTGTCTATGACAAGTACCTATTCAGAAAATGTAATAGTGCCTTATCTGCAATCGACTGTCACAAGTTCTTCCCAAAGAGTAAGAAAATTTGCAAGAATGTTGCAAAATAGACAGATATGATAAAAATGCGAATGTTGCAAAATAGACAGACTTTCTAAGTATTTTTGTTAAAAGGTAAAATATATATTTGTTTATAACATGCCAAAATAATTTTGCGGGCACCGGCCTGAGTCTAGCTATTGCGGGCACTCCCGTGTTAAGTGTTCTACAACTTTATCTCCCTATAGAGAAACGTAGTCTGGTCAGGGTTATGCACGTATACCTTCATGATTACATCAAGACCGTCTCCCGAACAAAATCTGGAACAGCGAAATTTCTTTCCCGACCGATTTATTATTCCGGAGTTGGCCATAGACACTTGTATTTGCCAGGGAAGGGGGTGGGTAACAAAACTGTCATGCATCAGGAAAGTGTTTTGTCCCTTTTGTGCAGTTATCAATTGAACGACGGAGAATCTACCTTTTCACAATGGAACGGATTTTCCGCTTTCTATAGAGTAATGCTGTACTGTTCTTACGCAAAGAAAAAAGAATGATAGTACACAGCTCTTGAACGTAAAAGACTTTGTAACAGACCAAGTCCTTTTTTTCCTGGAACGCAATTTCCTTATAGTCGGAAATATTTGGATACGAATGCGCCATTCTCCATAGAAAAAGAGTGTAATGGAGAAGTAAAGAAGGCATGTTTAAAAGAGACTCAGATTGGATGAAACACCGCAGAACATACCATTCGCCACAGGAGTTTTCCTAACTAACAAACGCGATCTATCGACTTTACTGACATGTAAAGGGCACAACAGTGTCATTTATATGTTACATTTGCAGGTTCTTGTTAAGGTCGCAACATGACAATATACGCATCAGCAATTTTATAACACAATGTTGCTGTAGAACTTGATTGTAGATCACATAATTTCGGTATAAACTGCTTACAATAAAGGACACTCTCACAACTCTCTCAGACTCAACACTTTGCAACCTATGAACCGACCCTACACACATCCAGCAACTGAATATTTCGTTGACAACTACTTCACAACAGACAACTACAGTTGTAACTACATCAATCACGTAGTAAATGAAATTACACTATTATACAAAAATATGGACATGGACTGACCTTTTACGTACGATAATTCATGCTTTCTTAAACAATTCGTGAAATAAGATCCTTATTATCTATATAAACTACGTCAAAGTAGCTACTCCATGTTATCGGATGCGGTGTAGTGTCGGATAGGATATCGGACTGTTATATCCACGTTTGCCTGTTCAAATCCGCTCGAAGCAGCGACTTTTCAAAGGCGAAAAAATTCCTTCGTACGCTTTTCCTTGGAGGGGATATAAAGCTGACTGCCCAAGTTGTAGATTTACTGCATGTAAAAGATTAAGTCTAAAAGAAGCCTCTGAGTTAAATTCAAATCACCTGTTTAGTCGCCCAGGCAATACTCTCTTTTCCTGCTAGATGGAAAAAGGAGCGTAGAGAAATTTGCGTGGTCAGGCCTGATAACCTAAGCTTTTCCACGTAAAATAACGCATTATTGAATTGAATTAGAATAAAAATTGAATCAATGTAATGAATACGCACTTCTCTTTGAACGAAATATACATATAGTTTAAACATTTTTTTTATTCAATAAATTTGATACGTTCAACAGACTTCAAAATACAGAATAATGCACATAGATAAGTAGGCAACATATAACAATTTTCAATAGCCGTATTGATCAATATCAAAACACACGTCATCATACAACAGACTCCAAGCAAAGGATAAACACTAAAGAGGAGAATACTCTCTCCTTTCTAGTCCCTTCCCAAACGAAAGAATTTTAAAGCCAGACATCCGCAGAGCTTGGACAACCTTCAGCGATCTCCAGTGGCAACACCGCAACGAAAATCCGGCAACGTCGGCGAGCCGCCGGGTAATTGCCGGGTTGTGTACTAGCACGCGTTGTATGTTTTAGAAATTTTCGCTCATTTGCCACAAAATGTTTTCTCCCTCACCGCTAAACGAGCAGTGATATATCGCCAGCACCGCTCCGGCCGGCTAAACGGGGATTTCAAATGATTTTCGGGGCGCGACACAATCAAAAAATTGGTTAACGAACCGTTGCCTCCCGGCCACGCCCCTCCCCTCCCTTCCTCTCCTTTCCCCCCCACCCTACCACCCACGACCAACCCGCCCCCTACCGCTCGCCATGCCGAGCGAAGTCGACACACAAAAAAATTCCATTTCCGGCTGAGAGCCGATAGCAGAGGAGGATTAAAGCCACATACAGTGGGGGTGATTTCATGGAAGTCTGTCATAAGTAAACCTTGGAATGTTAGGGATGAGAATGATCCTTGTTAGACACATTATATAAGTCGAAAAAATAGTAAATTAGGCATGTTTGTTAAAATTTCAGGCACACAAAAAGTAATATTTCTGGCATGGAAATTAGGTTACAATTTCATTAAATTTGCCATTTTTTGTTTAATTGAAATTAAATAAAGTTTTTCTACTTTTATGAAAATGGCAATTATAAAACGCATTACATATCACTAATTGCAATACCATAATATATTCTATTATTCTTCCAAATTTCTTTTTTTTTACATTTAGTCGTTTAAAGTCACTTTAATGGTCAAAACATTCTGGCGCATTGTTACTGAAATATTTAATTCGACTTCTATCTAAAACGTTAATCTGAAAGTACGTCAGTTGTTGGTGGCCAGCTGTCAAATGGTTATCCTTTTATTATCGAATCCAATATGCTCGCGGTCTCTGCCCATTACTGTTTTTCTGAAAGTGAAACAAATGTTTTAAAGAATATTAATATTAAACATACTTTGTAGACAGTCGCTAGTAAAAGCGGTTATTTTTAGAGTAGGAACAGCGTGCTAAAAGTTCAAATTTTAGCGCTAGTGCTAAAAGTGAGTCGACGCTCATATGTTCTGATAAAACAGTGCATACACGAAACAGAACAAAAATAATTTCGTGTGCCCGCGTAATCTATTACTATCCTACATTTTACGTAGTTTATAACCATATGATTCATATACCTGAATTAAAATAAAATAATAAAAAGACAGTAAGGCTGTCAAATAAATAATGTATGAAACGTGTGAAAAAAGAGATTTTATTTAGCTCATAGGATTGCGTCACAACATTGTCTTAATCTTCTAATACCTTATAATTTATGAAAGTCATGAAGCTCAGCAGTGTCCCAAGAGACCTAGTGGAATCGATGACATAAAAACTGGTGATAATCAACAATATAGCCTTAATTTCTCTCCTAGTACAAATTCTCAACCTCAAGCTGTCATTATTACTTTCTCGCTTCGGAGTAGAGAAAAAGTTATGCAATGCTGTGCGAAAAAAACGGCGAATTTTTGTCACAAAAACTCTTAATACATGGCCCTGATAACGAAAAAGTGGATAAATCCGGTTGCTAAATTTAAAAGAAACAAAACCTCTAACACGTAGTGTAGCCAGAATCCACGTTTTGTGGGTCCTTGATACCGACAAATCGAATGACGTCTCTCTGTCCGTCTGTGAACAACGCTAGCACAAAATTGATTTTCTTCAATCGATGTATCTGATATCGCGGCCCCTTTAATTTGAAATCGATATTTTAATTCTGAGGGGTACTTTACATGAAGCCCCTGGGACATTTTCAAAATTTCAAAAAAAAGCTCCATCGTTTTTGATTAAATTTTGTTGTTGGATAGTGTGAAGAACGATTAATAGAATGGCACAGGTGTCATGTTCGTTGAAAACCTTAATTTTTCGAAAATTGCAAGAAGTCAAAATTTTTTCGGCGTCTTCCTACAACAAAAATATTAAAGATAGAGATTTTTCTCTTAATGAAATCTGTTCCTTAACGATAGGTATTGAAATAAGGTCACGTACAATTTTTCGAAAATTTGAGTACTTTTCGCGTAATTTTGCGTGAACGTACGGGCAAGAAATTACGTGCTGTTTTAGCATCACTAGTTGATAAAGGAATGCCACCCTAGAATGATCTCCATGTCACTTCAGAACGTCCTCCACCATCTGATTCAGTCACCCAAATTAAAAAAACGTAATCACTCGAAAAAGATTGAAGACAACCCTTGGAAGCAAAACAAAAATAAAATGAGACAAGAAAATGAATGCAATTTCTCAAAAGAACCTAAGAAAAGATTTAGTACCGAATATGTTGGGCTGGGGGACATTCTGAGGTTTGCGAAAAGCCAAGTAAACTGTAATGGGGCAATGCTTAGGCAACTCGCGCGACACTAATTTGTGTAGTCTGAGTGGGTTGCCTATTTGCCCCTGTTAGTCCTGGTTCTTGAATTCTTCCTAGCATGCTTTCTGTAATTGCATAATGTTGTTTCATACTATTTCTATTGAGTTTTTTTAATCATATCCGTGATTCAATGGTTTTGTTTTTGTGGAAATATTTGCGATTTCTATGCTCTTCTGTAGAAGGCGAGCTGAGAAAGTTCGGTAGATTGATCTAGTCTCGTTACCTTCCTAAGAAAATGTTCGTTTCTCGTCTGTGGCGTACCTCTTACAGCGACCATTTCCAGATGATTGTCAGGACGCACGGTGGTCGGAATTTTGAAAAATCTGGCCAAATTTTCAAATATCATTGGAATTGGGTACAAATATGGAGATAAAGATTTTTAAAGTGACTAAATCCGAATATGTCATTAAAATTACAATATTTAAAATGGCGGATACAAAATGGCCGACATCGCTTAGAAATAAGCAGTGAAATTGCATTTTTTACCTTCTAATGTAGCGTCGTGATGAGTAAAGACGACAGGATTCTCAAATATGTACATTTAATTTGTACTTAATATACAAGGATAGCTTAATATGTACAGAGCATATATCATCCGCGTGTCGTTTGCGGAAAACAGATGATGATCCTCTCATAACAACCTTTATATATTGATACGCATCATGGCAATGTGTTGTCATGGTCGGCAGGTGGAACCGTCTCTCATAAAGGGATGAGAGAGTTTAAGACGTTACACTAACAGAATCATAACCTTCATATGTTATCTTTAACGTGACGAAACTCGATTTATTCTACGATCTTTCGTTTTGTTATTATTTGGATATTTACGTAGCCGTACATACAAGAATAGAAGAAGATATTTAAAAGGAAGAAAAAAAAGAGAAGATATAGACAAGGAATAAAGAAGGCATAACGTATAACTCTGAATTATAAGTCTGATTATTTAGTAGTGATATTGCTATCAATTCAAGTGTATTTACTTGTCGCTTCGTAAGAACGACCTGTCAGCATTTGACATCGTAAATGGTAAGTAGTGGTGTGTCGAAACACAGGGATAACAATATACATATTATGAAAGTTGGTTTAACACTAGCCAGCACAATAACAATATTTGGGATAAGAAATAATTATTACGTTAATTATATTACGGATGAGCAAATCGGGGAAACACTGACAGATGGTTTAGCGGGCCGGGTTTAGAGGCGAGCAAAGCTGGACAATATTATTGTGGTTAACCTAGCGTGGCAATGAAAGAATATATAATATAATTTCATATGACCAAATTGAAATTTTATAACAATTGTTTTAGATATTTAGAAAATCCTGAATTTTCTCCAATCCGAATATGGGTTCTACAAGCTCCAATCTGCAAACCCTGTTTCAATCCTAGTGATACAATAATAAAAACAATGTTACATATTTTGTTGTTGATATTCCTTTATATCAACAAATACGAAGCCAACGGCGATGAATAAGCTATCAGTGGATATAAATTATTAACCAATTTTTAACATCTGTATGGTCTCGCGACATCTGTATGGTCTTACATAAAATGGACTTTGAAAACGTTTAAAGGAAATAGTTTTCCACAAATCGTTGTAGTTTTGTACAAATAGTTGCCAACACTGCTTTGAATTCACATTTCTAATTAGAGGTATTTATTGCACGACATCACCACATACGTTGTAGATTTCTTCAGTTTTCTGGGGAAAACTGGTTAAACAATTGGTGTGAGGCACCCACCCATTAGTACCTTACAGACAGCCTCGCTCTTTTACCAGCGACTGAGTATAGCTCAGAGCCAACACTGCCGTCTGTCTCTGCAGCGACTCTGACCGGGAGATATTGGATTTGAGTCCCGAGGGTGACGAATTTTCCACATTAGTCACATAGCTAGGCCGAATTCAGCTGCTGGCTGAGGAGAATTCTAGCGGCCGACTGCTCTGATAGGTAATTTTCCGTGGTTTCTTCGATCAATAGCAGGTAATTCACGAAATAAACGGGCCACGGACCACGAGCGATCTTTCCCTCCTCTTCAAGGTACTCCCCCACCCTTCACCACCACCAAAAAATCGAAACAGTCATTTCAAATTCAAGGAGTCGCGACATCACACAGATCGATTGGAGAATGTCAATTTTGGGGAAAACCCTACCTATGGGCTATCTGTTAGCATTGTTAATAGCCAAACGGACATTCAGATGTATGTTTTGCCATTAACCAATTTCTCGGTATAAACACTTTCAAAATGTGCATTCTGACTACAAAACGTATTAGAGGAAGTATTTTAATGCAAATAGGATCAAGACGTTTCCACTTTATCTTTTTAAGGGTCCCAGAAAACTAGTTTTTGCTGTCGAAAAATCAAAGTTTTCGCCTGTAGCATTACATCTCTTAATCTTTGCTATGTGCTATCTAATCAAGACTAGATGGAAAACAAATGTATGAATTATCAACGATGACAGTACAACTTACGAGAAAATCTTTTCGTTTCTTCATGTTAACTGCATCTCCTCCGAACAAAATAATATCTCGCTTCTCGAAAAGCTCAATGGAAAATCCCTAACACTCACTAGGCCACCTGAACCTCAACAGAGTTGTCTCCTGTCTCTTTAACGAAATAACACATGCCGCCTAAAAACCTCTTTTCTTTTCTTAACTCTAACTCCCTTCCAGAAAAGCAAAAAAACAGCTCGGAAACCAAACAACAAACATCAACAAGACAGAAGAGCTCATTAAAGTCCTGACTGTCCAAAGAGACTGCAATTTCGAACTACGAGTCCCTGTTCAGGAAGGTGGTGGAGGCTAGGAGTCAGGATTTCAATTGTGTCGTCCGAGGGCAGTCGCTTCTAGACAGCTGCGTTCGACTCTCCCTGTTACCTTGAGAAATCGTCGTAGAGAACGTACCGTCCCACGATGGTCGGAATCTTTAAAGAGCTGGCCCAAATTCGAAAAATCGTCTTCTATATTATTTCAGTAGTATACACACTTTTTTCGGGTCTCACACTCAACCAATATTTATAAATGTAGTCTCTAAAGAAAGAGAATTTCACGGAAACGTGACGAATTGCACTTTGATTTTAAAAGTATGAAGGATTTATTTTAAAAAAGTATTAATGTTAAATGCAGCCCGCAATGCTCGGTCAGATATAGTGTTAAATAACTCCTAAATAAAGCGTTCTAGGGCCTTAAAAACTAAAATTTTGAGGTTAAAGGTCTCAAAGAAACGTTTATCGCACCGTAATTTACAAGATGAGATATTCTTGGCCATTTTATTAAAATATTTGCCGGTTCGGCGCTTATTGATATTATCAGTACTATTTATACATAAAGGAATACAGAATATATTCCTCTATGAGCCCTTTGTTCTGGTGACCATATTTGTGACGTCACGCTTAGAAGGTTTAGATTCGTCCATCTTATATTAACGCATTCTGTGTACACCGTGATTTTCGTAGATTGTCGAGATTTATTTGCATAATTATTAATTCAAGATTCGCTCTCGCAACAACAACTAGAAGTACTATTATCAGTTGTTTGATGCCGATAAAGATGGTTTCTAACGGGTGTAGTGCAACCATTCATTTAACGTTTTGCCGTGGCCTACACATGTTGCGTACCTAATTGAGGGTGGAAACGGAGCCCACGTTCATATGTTTCAGTTTCACGATGCTCTTAGGAAAAATTAGGATGGGGTTTAACATGCGAGAGTTCTCGCACGGGTACGATCATACAGTATATAATATACCGTAAGAACTTCTCAAATTAAAATCACGATATTATTACTATCATGAAATTTAACAGTATAATGCTTCTGATACTATCAATGCGAGGTCTGCTATCGTGATCCCTCCCGACACAAAGACTGAACATGTATTTTTTTTATCCTACCGGTTCGGCGTCTGTGATCAGAAAGAAAGTTTTTTTTTGGAAAATTTCGGCGACCCTGCAAAATTTGTGATATCTGACGCAAGTACACTTTTATACCCCGGCACAATGTACACGTAACTAGGGCAAACTGCCTTTACTGTATACATCAGAAGCTTACGACCATAAACAACTTGGGGTGTCCTTCTACGTTGGTGGGGTCTTTTGGCTTATCATAAAATATATTTTTGTAAGGTATGCCGCTACTCTCCATTACTCCCTACTAAAACTCTAACAATCCTCTTTCATTACACTTATATTTTTATTATTGGTAATTAAAACTAAAATTTCACATTTGAAGTGGGAACAGAATTTCTAACCTATTGAACGAATTGCTGCCCTGTCCATCTTTCAAACCTCAATGATAAACTTTTCCCTTCAGTTTTTGTAGAAGCTAATTCAATTTTCTTCTGCGAATTCTTCGTTCCGTATGATCTCTGTTACTTTCCCGGCTTTTTCCGTCTTGACCATATACTCCAACGCACACCCGCTTATTGCATCCATTGGCTGCCATCGATTCCCCCTACCTTCTCAAGTTTCAGGTATAATTTATTTCAACTTTTCCACTTCCTCCTATAGATCTAACGTTTTTCCATCGTCTTTTTCAAATTCATTTTTATGATGCATATTGCAGAACACGATATTATTTCGCTATTTTCTTCCCAAACTCAAAGCCATTTTCCTGCGTAGATCGCGCTTCTTTTGAAAGTAGGCATCGAATATTAATAAGCCAATAATCTGCAGAGACTGACGCGGTGAAGTGAGAGATGCCGAGTAGTGAGAGCTCTTTTCAATAATCGATTGCGCGAATCGATATTCAAAGCGGATTTGCGTGGCAATAAAAATGAATTGATGCCCAGATTCAAAAGTTATTTCCGTAAAAGTTTGCCATCGTTGGTGCCTGCTTTAACAAATATTGCTACACGCGAAGAACACCGATGAGGCTCATCTGCGTGTCCCATAGGAAATTGCAATCTAATTGGAGAAAAAAATTCTATATATAAGATCTAACTAGCTGAACCTCTTTGATTGCGTCATTTAAAAGGAAGAACTGTAGAAAAGCTATAATAAAAAAGTAACTTCTGCGCTATAAGGAAAATCGATAATATCAAAATATTGTTTGATTTCGCCCAGTACTTATTTTCGAAGACTAATGAAATCAGGGAGATTTATAAATTCAAGAACAATACAATCAATATTCACTCTCTATTCGAACATATTGCTAAATACGTTTCTGAAAGTAGAATTGAAATTATTTACTTTTACCTAAAGCTGTACCTGCGTGATGCAAGACACTGTAGTAGGAAATTCTACCATCCACCTTAACATCAAAATGTAATTCATAAACATTCAATTAGAAATACTAATTTCTTTAAAAGAAGTCAGTGTCAAACTATTGCTCGACACTACGTTTAAAAAACTCATTAATCTTTGGATTGATATACACTCAAACTTCGGACTCAAAAAGCCATCTTCACATCGTTAAATACAAGCTCATAAAACATAGACGCTTTTTATTGATCAGTTGCAACTCACACTACAAAACTGCCAAAATCAACCATCTACATTCCAACTATACAATGTGGTTAGTCTTGAAAGAGACGTAATGTCAACTCACAGCAAATGAGCATTAATTATATTCACTTTTCGATATTATTAAAATGTAGGATTTATACTGTAATATTTGGTACGAAGAGCAAACAATAACACGTCTTCGTCCCACTAAATTTAATTGAGTAGAAATCTCAAATTACTTTCTAAACGAAACCCTTTAGTGGTTTTAGTATGTAGATAATAAAGGTATTTAGCAATTCATTACAATCGTTTTCTGCTAGTTTGTGTTAAATAGTTTCAATTTACGAGGGATGGCAAGAGCAAAGAGGGATGGCAAAGATTTTGAACGTATTGATTTCGAGATGTCCACATCCTGTATTTTGAAAAACAATTTCAAATTCACAATCTTTTTGCGATTGCCAAACTGTGGTCTACATTGTAAGATAGAAAAATAAAACTGCAACGTATTGATGAGCAGGCTTGATTTTGAGAGAATCGAAGTTTCCAGGAACCGGTTACGCATAGCAACGGTTTCAAGTTTTTTTGTAAACATCCGATAGGTGTTAAAAGACGAAACTATCATTCACAGTCAACAAGAGCTCTTATAACAATATGATGAAACAATAATTCCTCATCTAAACAAAAATAGAGGATTAAACTATAAAGATCACCTTAGACATCCCCATTCTTTTGCAATTATTAAGTTTAGGTATGATCAAAACAGTTCTTTATAAAATAATAATAATAATAATAATAAATATTTATTAATAATATTAAATATAATTAATAACTAGTGAGAACCCGTCAAAATTTAACGGTGAGATCTGAGATAAATGTAAAATACTGTGCCCAGACTAATGTTCACAATATGTTGCATTGTTTGGATCTTCGGGTTATAACGAAGATATTCTGTGATGTGTAGTTCCCAAAATTTTGAACACGTATGGTCCATGACCAGGTGGCAATGCAAAATGGCCCACATATTCCAATAATACACGAAATGACACAAAAGAAAGAGCACTATTATACTGACGGATATTATTTCTAAAGTTTTTTGATGTATCATCTATAAACAAATTTGATTACTTCTGGCATATTGCTCGAAGGTATACTTATTTTCCCATTTAAGCAACACAAAGTAAACACGTTTGCAGAATTTCTCTCGCATGGGAAGTACAAAGCAGAACAAAACTGACATTTTCTGCGCTGACTTTCTCATTCTCTGCGTCCAGTTAATGTACGTTTGCGTCTTTTGGGGTGCGTGGGCAACGATTCGGAATTCGACATAACCTGTGAACAACTTCACTACTTCAGTACAACCGAGCAAAACCTACTGTCCGAATGTTCTCTATAAAATACATCACAAAAGCAAATACATGCAAACTGTCAACGCCACAATGCAATTATTACACTGAAACAAAACCGTGACGAATTGTAAACAAATCTCAACAATCAAAACAAAACATCAAGCAGCGCCACCATGAAGCAACGTGGACTCAATCTAGCGTTTCATATAATCGATTTTGAAACAGGCACCCTTTGGAAGAAAACAATTGACTACTGATAAGCGTACTATTAAAGAATGATGATAATTAACTAATTTACACCGTACATGTTGGTGAATCAACACAAACAATATCTGATAACACATCTAGGGATTACATTCTTTCATTTAAAGGAAAAAATACTACAATCGGTTCAGTAGAAGCTCTAAACGAAGCCATGGCAGAATACCTTATTTTTTTAAATATATAATAAATTGACTGCCGTTAAATAATAGTACATTATGAAACGATGATACAATGATGGGTATTAATACACGATTGTGATATTACGATACGAGCGAGTATCGTAAACTTCACACGAGTCTATTAATATCCATTACATCGAGTTTCATAGGATACTTTTTCTACGACTTTATGTTAAATTTTTACATTGAATCGTTTCGTGGCAGTTGACGTGCAGGATTCAGCCAAGTCCACCTAGCGGACAGCTACCCTATCTGCCGCAGGTGGCTTTGGTTTATCGGTGCGAGAGAATACAAAAGGTGCTCTTACAATAATTCCGAGGTCACCATTTTCGCTTTTGCTCATATTTTTATATGTGCCAACTCCTCCTCTGATTCACTAGACATTTCAAACTAAAGAATTGGCCGGTTTTAAGGACAAACACACGACAGCAACATATCACACACAAGAACTTGCGTTCTGATCTTAACGTCAGTCAAATGTTCCCTCTACCACTACCACTGCACTAGTCAAATAGAATCAAAGTGAAATTACGAATCAATTTATTTTATGTAATATTCCACGAACAAATTACTGAAAATAAAATAAATTAAAGCTGATAAACATAATATGACATTACATGCAATTTTAATGTACCCAATCAAACCAAACATTTACTAGAACGATTCTAAAAGTTTAATGAAGTCTCCATACCTGATTTGTAAGCTTCTCTGTGATTGGTCAAGAGCCTGTATCATAATGAAATCTGTATCGTAATGAGTATCATTATGGAACAAGTTGGAGCCATCAAATGACAAAATTATACAATGGAAGTAGAAAAAATTTCAATGTAATAGATTATAAAAATATAATACAGTACAAAATTGTGTTCTATTTGGTTAATAAAATTAATTAACGATTCTTGATGTACCGTACAGTCCCAAAGAACACATTCCACTCGCCCCATTGTATCGATATCCTTTTCGGAGTGGTGAGGGATAGGAACAGCACCGCCTCCGTGGTAAGCTGTCTGTGGGGCGGGGCCCCCTCAAACAGAATAATCAGCGCCGCTAATCGCTTGTCGCCTCTCGGGGATGATTGAAAATGGATGCGCTTGATAGGCGGATCGCCTTGCGTCGTCCCCTTTGATTGGAGAGTCTGTTAGCGCCGGCCAATGATTGATGAGGTTATCCAGGGTTGGGATCGGGGCTCAAAGTTACCGTCTTCCTGAGTTTCTGAAGTGTAGACTCTCGTAGATTCTCAAGTAAAATTTGCGTTAAGCAGGAACGTTTTTTCTAATCACATTTTGGCGCGAATTTCGAATTTTTAAACTGATAAAATTGGTTTTAATTTTTTATGTCACTATCGTCCACATTGTTTAAAAATCTGAAAAAATATGTTATAGAAAGTTTGACTTCGACCTTCACCCAGTATTGATCGAAGAAACCAGGGAAAACTATCGATCGATCACATCAGCAGGCCGCCAGAATTCTCCTGCACACACGTGTAGTACTGAAAGGGGTAGACAACTCGCTTCACATTTATGAGATACCCGATTTCATACTGCAGCCCCCCACCTCCATGCAATTGGCATGTCACGTTATTCTAAGGTAGATCTCCGCGATGAAGGGGGAGAAAAGTGAGAAGATATCAAGAGAGGTAATAGGAGGAGGTGAAGTAAGAGCAGAAGGAGTAGCAACGCGAAATAGATAAGAACGTGCAGGAAGAGGAGACGAAGTATTGCGGAATAATAGGGAGAGAAGTACGAGGTAAAGGAGAAGGTGGAAGAGGAGTAGTAGTAGTAGTAGTAGTAGCAGGACGGTTAGATGGAGAAAGAGAGAGACCGAATATGGGAAAGGAAAGAGAAAACGAAGGAGAAGAAAGAGGAGTAAGGAGATAAGAGAAGAAAGAGAAAGAGAAGAAAATGACGATGGATGATGATGCAAGATGAAAACCATTTACTTCGCCCAGTATTGTGAGTTCTACATTCACTTAACAGAACATGTTCTCAGCACATTTGAGTATCTGGATTATGAAATCCCGACTTACGCGGCTCCGACAGCTGGTAAGGTATCAGTTTCGAATAAGAGAAATTTTAACTTCAATAAATTAAGAACAAAATGTTTGGAGGGGAACAACGCCCCCCATGTGTCTGCCACTGAACTAGAGACACACACACACATACCGGTTCATGTAGCTCAGGGCATTAACTGCAATGCTTCTGACCGGGAGGACCTACAGTTCGAGTCCCGATGGTAGGAAGATTTTCGGCACTCGCTTTTCAGCTAGGTCGAATTCAGCTTCTGTGTGGAGGAGAATTCTAGCGGCCGGCTGCTTTGATCGGTAGTTTTCTGTGGTTTCTCCGAACAATAGAGAACGAACACGCGAGTGCATCCTCTTCAATGTTCTATCATCATCCCTTTCTTTGCCACATCCTTACATGCACTACAATACCACAGATGTCGGGAGCCTAGAGCCTGAACCGGCTGGGGGCGGTATCCCGCTGGTGGGAGAATCCTGGTTGGGGAAAACCCCGATAGCCTACGTGTAGGTCAGCATCAAATATCTCTCCCTCTCAGTCTGTCTCCCTCTCAGTCTCTCTCCCTCTCAGTCTGTCTCCCTCTCAGTCTGTCTCCCTCTCAGTCTCAGTCTCCCTCTGTCAGTCTCCCTCTCTCAGTCTACCTCTCTCTCTCTCTCTCTCTCTCTCTCTCTCTCTCTCTCTCTCTCTCTCTCTCGCGCGCGCGCGCGCGCGCGCGCGGAGAAGGAACATCGCTTTCTCCCGTCATAAAAACAAGCACTACATTTATGGGACTAATGGTCACGCCGTTAACGCGCCCGGAAACATCCAGAACGTCAGTCTCGTCTTGTTTTAAGGTCAGAGGATTATAGATTCGCAGAACCAACTCAAAACGCTAGCTTGACACATGGTTACAAGCATTGCGAAAGCAGAGTAACCAAACTTACGGCAAAGGACAACACTATTCTTCAGATACTATTACACTAATAGGATATCAATCTATGCTATATTATCTCTTTTTAAAAACATATAGGAGTTTGTAGTTTCCAAATGACGAAAGTATGCTTATGTGGATTGTAACCATCTTCCTCCAAATCATTTTCTTTAATACCAACTTGCACTTACTATGCGAACTTACTACGCGGCTTATTTTTCGGGAGGTAAACTTCACAGGTCAGTTCTTCGTTCCTAGAGTACAAAGGACAAGTTTTGTGGAACGTCGATATCTCTTAAGTTAATTATCGGAAATTAACTGCTTCTTAAATAATGAAGCCAAGAACTTCCGAAACTGAATGTAACTAGTTACCAGACGAACTTCTACAACTTTCACAAAGGTGCAGTTAATGAACTAGGGAACGTGTAGAGCTTTTCGCGACAAGAAAATTAATGTACCACTGTTATGGTTTCCGGGTGTAGTTCTCGAGTCAGAGAAAGAATTTTTTTATCTCACTAAAGTAAATTTAAGCTCATAAGAAAATTTGTCGTTCCAAAAACTGACAGGGTTGCATTAAAATATTCAGATAACCACAAGAAAGGGCGCAATTCGGCGTAGACTTATAGAAATGTCCAGCTTTTTTCAACAAATTGATATGGCCTGTATATCTGTTAGAATTAGTACATGTAAAAATATTCCCGTTCTCTTAATCTCTCATTATAATAGTGAAATAAATTACTGTCACCCTTCAAAGTAACTTTGCGCTAAATAAAAACATTGTAGTTTTGCATGCAGCCTACAATACGCTGTTTATCACATCTATCTCCTGGAACAGATTAGCGTTTACACACGAAAAAAGATTTCTTTGAAGAAGTAAAGTGGAAAAAATTATGTATTGTCTGGCGCAAATCTGTAATTAATAGTTAATGATAACTTTCAACATTTATGTATTCTCATTTTCAATTTAACTTGAGGCCTCTAGTTCATTAATTAAAAGTCTTCTATAGGACTAATCAAATCTAAGCTCGTGAATTTTTCTTTTGCCATCGTCACGTGGTATTAATTTCCCAAAATTGCTCTCATTAGCACGTAAATAGCTCTGCCATTGAAGGTTTACAAGGAAATAAAGTTTTCGTCACTTAACTACCAGAGGGCAGCAGAAACAAAACAGCTAGAACGTCAATCAGCTTCTTTTGAAGATTATATTAAGATTTCTACGAAACGTTCAAGATGTCTGGTATTGATCCCGACAGCGCATGAATGCGATGGAGGTGTATAACAAGTATCGAAAATCTCCCACCGTCAGGACTCGAACCCTTGGGCCTTCCTGTTCTAGAGTCACTGCAAAGACAGCAGCCTCAGGGTTAAACTCATCCTTTGTTAATATTGGATTGTTTATACTCTGACATGAAATTACTTTTTATTTTCCTCAACCTATAGGTTTTCTTTTAGGAGTCACGGACGAAAATGTTAAATAAAGAACTATAAAACAATATCAACAACGACAACAATAATAATAATAATAATAATAATAATAATAATTATTATTATTATTATTATTATTATTATTATTATTATTATTATAATGCCAGTCCGGATGCTTAGCCGATTCAGCCTAATGCTGATCCCTCTGATTGATTTCATGCAAGACTTGCAACGTGACAAATGATACTGAGCGCAAGTATGCGTGGTGCAAGACGGCAGATTCGCGAGCAAAATAGTAATAATAATAATAATAATAATAATAATAATAATAATAATAATAATAATAATAATAATAATAATAAAACATAATAAAAACATAGCAAATAGAGAGTAATATTATTGTGTTCAGTAAATTGTAAAATAAAGAAAAAAATATATATTCTACGGAGCATAAGTACGGCAAGCTCCACGCACACTACCAACCCTCGGTGTTACGCGATTGGGTTCGACCCACGGAGAATAAATTATCTACCTCAGATAAAGATTACCGTCCGTTAAAAGCAATCGAAACAAATGAGCTGCATTAAAGATGGCGTATGTGTTCACCTATTCACAGCAAAGACTATTTCTATAATTTTTTTTCTTCTAAGAAGGGAGTGTTAAGAATAATATCGGACGACAAAAGACGATATCAGAGATAACGGACTTGGTTGATTGCGAATCTTTGATATTGCCTCCGTTTACATTCTTCAACCGTTATTTGCTCTACATATATTGTCAGTAACAACTAGAGACCGGATTTTTATGTAATTACTTATTTTTTGTCTTTCTACTTACCGTTCTCAAAATTGAAATCTTGGCAAATCGTCGCCATTCTAACACAATATCAAATGTTTTCGTTATATATTTTTACATATTTTAGTACTATATATTTTACATATTTTGCTATTTTCAGAAAATATTTTTTAATCTATCAATTTTCTTCACTTTTATTACGTTTTTATGAAAACAGGTATTTAAAAAAATCAGAATTTTTTTTCTACATAAATACTAAGTGCTATCGACTCGAGGTGCGCTACATTAAGACGCGGTCGGATGTTAATATAGTCCGGCGCGCCTCCTTCATTTAGCTCAGAGATGGGAAGTGCGCGACTGAGATCATTTTCACCTTCACGTGTGAAAAGTATTATGGACGTCGCGTTTCGTGAACTTTAACCTTAATTTACGAAAAGCTTTGGCGATCGCCGTCGTGTTACGATTCGATGAGAATGCTTCACGCTGCAGTGATTGTTTGCTAGTTGTAGGTGTTGCCAGTGTGTACGAGGGCTTCTACTGCGTCTAGTTCGGCTGCTAAAGTATGTTCCGGAGTAGCGGTAGATAATGCTTTTATTACTGACGGGAATGTATAAAGTTCAAAACGTGCATCAACTTGTGTTCTCCAAATGTTTTTTAAAACGTTTGAATTATTTTTAAAATGTGTTACGGAAATTTTTGATAAATGTTATTTCAAATTTGGTTAATGTTTTATAATTTGTTTATTTTAATATTACATATTATTTCTGATTTTACATATTTATTACATATTCTTACTGTTTTCATTAGACATTTATGTACATGTTTTGATGTTTCATACTACAATTTTTTTCGGTCTCTAGTAATAACTGTTACCAACATGCGTTTTTTTGGTACTTACAAGCTTTTTAAAGAAAAGCTACGATATAGCGTGACCCCTCTGAATATAGGAGAAGCCGGTGATTGGGGAAGAGGAGTGTAGACCTCATCTGGTGATTGATGAGGGGAAACTTCAGAGTTGCTGGGTCCCCTGAGGGCTGTTGTCCCGAAGGGACACACCGCACCTCCCGCCTCAGGCAAGGCCGCGGTGTACCCCCAGGGGCCCAAAGCCTAAATTATATTCGGGACCCTACCCAGCGTACAGGGTGAATCAAAGTTCGTGACCTAAAAGTAACATTAAATAATTTCGAAACCATTGGCTAATATTTATCCAGGTGCTCTTCAAAACTCTCGATTCAAAACTGACTGTTCTCGAGTTTTAATCCTACGCCGCCAGATACCTCTCCAGTACCCGTTCGGTGGGAACAAAGCGGTTACTCGTTTGGCGGGGATACCGCAATGACACCGCAGTTACAATAGTGGTGTAGAACTTGCGAAGTGTTGCTTGTGGTACCAATAATTTTACAAAAAGATTATGTTCAGTGATAAGATCATGTTCCAAAATATTGGTTCCATTAACCATGACTATTTTCGGATATTTGTCACACAGAAAACGACGGATATCTTTGAATATCAATATCTATTTGTGACTCGACAAGACAATGTCTGTGCATTGAGTTCCGTCAAAGTTTACGGACCATTTTTTAAACGAGCAGAGTTACATATCTAGAAATGTTGTAGAAACAACATGATATCACAACTTCAAGGGGACATGAGCGAAATCATTTTCCATAATGATGAAGTCCCTCCACATTACCATAGAGAGGTATCCAATTCGCACTGTTTCTGTTTTGATTGGGCGAGGTGGGACCGTAGTTTGGCCACCGCAATCTCCTGATCTAACGTCCTTAGACTTTTTTCTGTGGATATACGTTAAAGACAAAGTGTAAGTCCGTCCATTTCCTTCAACTATCGATGAGCTTCGCCAACGTATCAATGGTGCGTCCGTGTTACAAAAGGAAGACACATTGAACATTTTTAGGAAGAAACTTCATGATCTGTCAATTTGTGAACTGAGAATGAATTTTTTCGAGTAGGTAAATTTACTGTGTTATTTAATGTAACTTTTAGGTAACTAATTTATAGTCACCCTGGGCAATGAGGCATCCAGTGAGAGAACAACCAAACCACAACATTAAAATAGTGAGTTATTAGTACCATTCTAGCTTAGTCTGGCATATCCAACTATTCCACTAGATCGACCAAGAGTATCCTTTCGACAATTGCGGTATTTCAATTCGCAATAACCGGCTTAGGTGGCTCAGGGCATCAACTAATGTAACTGCAGTGCTTCTGACAGAGAGATTCAAGGATTCGAGTCCCCACAGTGGCAGGATTTCTTACACTAGCTTTTCAGGTAGGTCAAATTCAGTCGCTGTCTAGAGGAAAATTCTAGCGTCCGGCTGCTCTGATCACTAGTTTTCCGTGGTTTCTCCAATCTACCCCAGGCGAATGCTGGAGTAGTATTCTGACAAACGGGTCACGGACCGCGCGCGATCTTTCCCACATCTTCCTTGCCCTATCCTCTCCCCTTACACGCACACTTACACTAACATGCACTACACTACCACATATTCCGGGAGACCGGTCGGGAGTTTAAAGCTTGTCACATTAGCTCCGCGGTGGATTTCATAATCCCAAGGGGAAGAACATCGCCATCTCATATGATACAAAACATGCACTATAGTTACGGGACCAATTACCATAGCAGCTGACGCACTCAGACACATGAGTCAATCGATCATTTTGAAATATAATTTAAATTTCAGTCAGTCTTGAGGATCACATTCTTTAATAACTCATTTTTTCACGTATTTCATCAGATACAATTTTTTTTACCATATGTAGTTTATCTTTTATTTTTACTCAACATTTTACCTGCTATGCTCACGAGGGTCGTTTCGAGACCAATAAGATGATTCCCGTTGGGACTATGCCATATTCTGACGCTCACTAATCGCCTTCGCGTGTTATTGCCAGATTTCCTCTGAGACTTTACAGTTCTTGGCGTTTCATTTATCACGAGACTTTCATTTCCGCTACCATGAAAAATCTAATACGTTTCGCATTGTGGGATTGTTTCTGAGTTGATTTAGTTCTATCTCTCCTTTTGAGAGACGCGCCAGCTCATCCAAGCTGGAATGAGTGGTATTTACGTATTACGTAGGCGAGTTTATAGGAATGTATCACTGCAGAGGTCTTAGCTCTGCTCATATTTTTCGGCTCTGTGAAGAACGGCGGAAATCCGAATGGCTTTGGAAGGAACTACATAAAATGACAGTAAATGTAGGTCTGACGATAAGTTGAAAGTGTCAGCTGAAAGTGAAGTTCACTTTACAAACGAGGGTACTACTTTCCGAAAATATTTCTGTTAGTGAAAACTTTTCAGCTGATTATGCACAGGAAATTAATTTTATAAACATCGTAAATAACGTCAAGCGACATCGTCTGCTTTGCGATTTTTAATCCTTGAATATTAAATATTTATTCGATATTATATTTATATTATATTATATCGATATTATATTATATTATGAGAAATTATGAAGATAGCCTCTAGGATTGCTCATAGGCTTCGTACTAGCTGCCCTTGGTGTGGCCCCGGGTTCGATTCCCGGTCGAGGTAAAATTAGAGCTGTAGCTTTCCTTTAAAATCGTCCAAGTTTCCGTAGCTGTGTGACGAAGAAAAACTCAAGCAGGCGGATCTTGGCAATTACTGTGAAGAGAATACGTCATGTTCTCCTCATGTCGCTCTGACCCCCAAGCATGGGAATTTAACTTGGCCCAGGCATGGGGAACCCCGGTAGCTGACCGGCGAAGTCGAACTACCGACCCAATAACGCCAAATATATATATATATATATATATATATATATATATATATATATATATATATATATATATATATTACATGAAGGTAATTAATAGTGATGGAAATAACACAACAAATTATTCAATTTATATACACAACCAACTGAAAAGACAAGATAGATTCAGAATTCCGTGCGCTCCAGTGTTAAACAATTCTAAAAGTATTTTCGTATTCACTTATGACAGGATTTCAATTACATTAGAAGGATACTAAAAATGTTCAATTCTTCATCGGCAGTTTAAGACGCGTCGATAGACAACTCGCATGCCCAGACCGCTGGACAAAAAATGATCACGTAGCCATGGGTGTGGGACTGATAGACACACGCAGGTTATCCAATTATGTAGAATTATTTCAATATCGTCCTTCAACTTGATGAACTGATTACCATGCAAGCATGTTAATGACGCCCATTGATTTTTCATCTATTTTTACATTTTTAATGCGTTTATTTCATTTATATTAATTATCCCATTTGATTTCATCTCATATTCTAGTTCATATTAAAATTTACTAATTATAATTGTCACTAGATAGTATATTACAAAATAAATGTTTCATTTCAAATATTTTTAGAAGTATCTTGAGCGCAAAAGGATGTTTTCTCTATTTAACGAGTTTTTATCTACAAAATGCGAAAGAAAAAATATCTGCACCCCAATATTAGGCAAAATAACGAGAGAAAAACAAAATGATAGTTCTCAATTTACTTGAGTTTCATCCTCTCTTGGATTCGCTTTCTTTCTTTGGATGATTCATGTGTTTGATCAGATATTCAATATACGAGTAAATAATGTACAGGTCATATATTTATTCCTAGAATACTGTTTGTATACGGAATACCATTATTCAGTGTTCTGTGATGGTTTATCACAATGGAAATATAAAATACTAAAGAAAATAATATAAATTGAATATATCGTAGTAAACACGATAGGCACAACAATGGCCAAAGGAAATTGATTAAAAAATGCGATCGTTTAGGAAACACGGAAAAATATTAATACGAGTGACTGAAAGGGGATAAGCAGAACATATAAATGTTTTGTTTAAGTAGGAAAGGACACGAGAGAAAATCCGTGGGAGAATACGTAATTTACGAAAGAAGTAGGATAGCAAAGTCAAGGAATAAAGGAGTTAACATTGACGAACGAACAACCAATCAGGATAGGAGTCCATGCGGGAAATGAAATGTACTGCGCATCATGCCGGAAGAAGAAAATCGTGGGGGAGATAGTTGAAAGGCGCATAATATGAATAAAAGAGGAGAACTGATCCAGCGTTGATGGAGTACAGATCGCAGAGAGAACGGATCCGGTGCTGTTAGTTTGGAGATCGAGAGAGAGGGCTGCTCGCGATGTCGGTGTATTTAATTTTAAAGATAGCAGAACGTAAACAACGTGACTAGGCGGGAAGTATTTTATATCACGGAATTAAAATCAGTAATGAAGGAAAATTATGTGTATGGTGTCATGGACAACGAGGGAGTCACAAAACACGGTAAAATGGAATTGGAATGAACTTCGGACAACAAGGTCATCAACGTCCGTCAACAAGGCAGAAGCTTCATAAAGGAAAGAAAAACGGGGACACTTTGGTTGAAATTTTGGAATTCTGAATGTCAGAAGATCAAGTTTATGCATAAGCAGAATTAAATTTTATTATCATTCTTTTAGGGGGGAGGGTAAAAGGAGGGTAAAATGGAGGGTAATAGGTGTTACACTAGGTGGTAAAAAACAAGGAAGGCTAAAGGAAGACACTATTGTAAAACTTGTCGGCTATTATCGTAGTGTAACTAAAAAGAATATTTCTAATGTATATCAAATGAAGTCTGCAATTTTTGCAACTTCATACCACTGCAAGTCCATGGACTAAATCTCAACACTTGAAATGCCCTGGAGGTGAAGACAGTTGGTGTTTTTATAATATATTCGTTTTGACGATACAATATTCGGGTGTCAGAGAGTGATTAATATGCAAAGACGCTTTAAGCGAAGACGTAAAGTATGGAGACTCTTAATAATATTGAAAAGTGAATACTCATAATTTAGAATATTACAATATACAATAATATTCCCAAATGTCAAAAAACAATTTTTCCCCTTTTATTGATAAAATATAAAATTTGATTAAAAAATATTCCTGTAACGTATTCACCCTGATTCTAAGCAATTGTTAAGTAAAAAAAAAATTAATTCATCTCCTAATTTTGTTTGATTAACTACGTATTTAATTGTCACTTCAACATTGATAATACTCAGGCAAACCTCAATGCGTAACTCAAAACTATCACTTTTCATCATATTTCACCAAAACTCTTGAATTAGATTAAAAAAACAAAATTTATCAACTTTTTCGTTTCCAAGGTCTGTCAAATAACATTTTTTTCTGTCAAAAGATCGACATTTACGAAAACACGATTACAACACTTTCTCATCTTACGAAGTAAGGCGAGAAAGTAAACAATAGCATATTAATCAACGAGCGCATAATGATGGCTATTATTCACGAGTTGATGTTTACGACACGAACGACGTAGAGCGAGTGTCGTAATTTCTATGAGTGAATAAAAGCCATTTTGCCCGAGTAGAAGACTATACTTTCTCTTTGACCCTGAAATATTCAGAATAGGTTTTGAAGAGATTTTTTTCGTTTGAAACTCAGTATAAGAATTACCTACATTGTTAAGACACATAAAAAGTCTGAAATAATTGTAATTGTAATAATAATTATAATTGTAGAGTTGTCCAATTCGCTTTTTCCTGAATTCATGATGAAGAACAAATTTCATTGTCACTGCCTCGGATTTCAAGATTCAATTTCTGTTGAATGCTCAATGAGAAATGCAACGAGAAATACAAGTACAATAATGCCTACGTTACATACATGAAACTGTGAAATCATTCACTTGTCTACCACGGTTCAAAAGACGCTCGAATTGCAAAGAGAATGCAATTCTGCCGGTGGATTCCGCAAATTCTAGGAATATCTACAGGCTGTAGATTCCGAACAGGAATCCATGGCGGGGGGGTATAATCGATGTAATTCATCGTTTAAACATACAGCAGGAATACGGGAATTATTAAATAGTCGCAGAGACAGTAAATTATTGCCTGGCCACGCAAGCAAGGCCAGCGGTCTCGGAGTGGTAGAGTCCTGGCGGCGCGGGAGGGAAATGAAGACGCGCGTAAATTGCCGAAATCCCTCCCGTCGTGCTCGCGACGTGTGCAGAGCAGCGCCGGCGATGAGTTCCTTTGTCCCGAGCGGCCTCTTGTTTTTGTTGGCACGCACCCCCGTCCGTTTGCTTGTTTGCGACCCCCCGCTGTTTGCACGACCTCCGTCGAGTCGCTCCACGGAGAATGTTCGCGACTTCTTTGGTCTTGTCCCGTCCCGCCAGGACGACGACTCCACGCCTCGACGACGACTCCCCGCCCCGACGACGCCTCCCCGCCCCGACGACGACTCCCCGCCCCGACGACGACTCCCCGCCCCGACGACGACTCCCCGCCCCGACGACGACTCCCCGCCCCGACGACGACTCCCCGCCCCGACGACGACTCCTCGCCCCGACGACGACAGCGAGTAAATGCGTCGCATTTTTTCTGACGCGACTATACGTTACACATCGACTGGATCGGCGGGGGTAGGTGGATGGGGTCTAAGCTTTCCAGCGATTTCCGTGGCAGTCACCTTCGAGCTCTTTTAGGGTGTACACCTGTGATTTTGTGAACCCCTGTGGAGTGAGTCGATGTAAAAATGGAAGCGATATGTCTATCAATGAGCAACAATTACGTTTTGCGTTAAACTTAAAAAAGGACGCCACTGGAAACTTTTCAAATGCTTCAGCAAGCTACGGGGGAAGATCGCTATGTCAAACCGACGGTTCCTTGAGAGCTGAGGGGCCGTGGTAGGCGAAGCTTGCACAGGACGCCCGTCGACGTCGTGGGGTGAGGGCAGTGTTGAATGTGTGCGATTGATCACAGATCGTCGATTAAGTGTCGGGTTAATGTCCGACTTACTGGACATCTCCAGTAACCTGACACTTAATCCATATGGAGTTGGGTTGGAATCCACACATAATGTTGCTGAGAAATTGGAAATTTCCATAATTGTTTAGTCAGGTGTGTACAACTTGTATAATTTTTAATAGCAATGTTATTAATTTGTGTGGTCAATTTTGAAGTTGTCTTCGTGCTTTTATTACACCATCCCTGAGGATGGTATAAAAAGAACGCCCGTCGACGTTGCGGGTTGTGGACGGCGTTGAACGTGTGCGCAAATTTTTGAACACAGACCGCCGATTAAGTGGCTTGTTAATGTCCAACTTACTGAACATGTCATGTAACCTGACACTTAATCCATGTTAAGTTGGGTTGGAATTCAGTCATAATGTTGCTGAGAGATTGTAAATTTCCGTAATTGTTTAGTCGGGTGTGTACACGTATCATTTTTAACGTCATGTTATTAATTTTTGCAGTCAATTTTGAAGTTGTCTTCGTGCTGTTATTACACCAGCCCTGAGGATGGTATAAAAATATTCCGAAACGTCACCTTAACTAATGATTTACTTTTTTCTACTCACTCCGACCAAATCCCGTGAACTACATTCCTAATTAAATGTTGGTAATGAATTCTACAATGTTCAAGATTTACCTTCGAACAAGAGATATCATTAAAGAAAAAATAGCTATCCACAATATTGTAGTTGTAGGAAGATCTGAAAAAATTGGGAACATATGCAATTTTCGAACATTTAAAATGAGACCTGTGCAGTTTTTAAGTGTCTTTTACTTTATACGAGAATAAATCATAAACATCTGAAGCTATTTTTGCGAAAATTTTAAAAATGCTTTTGAGACTTCATGTAAAGTACTCCAATTATCAAAATATGTTTTTTAAACTCACAGGGCCTCGTATTAGACCACATCGATTGGGAATATAAATTTTGAAAGAAATCCTCTGAACAATTTAGGCGCTAGCGTAGTTCAGGTAGACTACTATAAGCAATCAAGAAATCAAAGGCATTCCCATCAGAACTATTTAACACTCTGCACTTTTAACATATCAACATAGAAAACATCGTTCACAGAAAGAAGTAAGTTTGCAATCATACATCGTCGTCCGAAATAAAAAAACTGCCAAACTATACTTCCCCTCTAATAGAATATGAAAAAAATTCAATTTCAAGGAAGATATTCCCAAAAGGCACTTTTCAGTCTTCAGATCAATGCACGCGACAAGAGAAAGTTAATTACCAGATCCATTACAAAACATCGCTTTCCGTTAAGATATATTACGTAATTTGGAGATACGAAATGCAGTCATGTAGATAAGAACGTTCAAAATATGCCCGTTTTCCCCCTACGCTCTATGAATAACGTAACGCAACACTGTCATGTCAAAAGCATGTGCCTAGTAAACAATACAACATTATCTTAATTACTATGAAATTAAAATGTCATTCTCCATTTTGACAGGCTAGTACAATGCCCCTTCTATTTGAACATGAAACTGACATTAAATAAGCGTTTAAAAAATTTTATTTAAAACCCTAAGAGTGTTCATTTAGAAAATAATTTGATGTTCCTACTAAACTAAATTTTGGGAGTTTTAACTTAAATGAAAGATTTTGGGGCCCAGATGTGTACTAGCTATTTTCACTGGTTTTAGAATATATACAATAAAATTTAATAAAATAGTAAAATCAGTAGAACGTATGCTTATTTGCTGTCATCTGTTAATTAACTTCTTCTGCAAGTTACAATCCATCGTAATTTCGTCACATTGCTCTGGAAAGTCTGTGTGCGATTACACGTAGTTATGATTACAAATACCACCACTATGCAAACACGAGCGTTACAACAGAAAATTAATATCTTATTCATGATGTCTCTACCTTTTTAAATATCAGGTATGAGAAGCTTTGCTGCAGAATTTTAGTGTTACAATATGTCTGAACAATAACCCTGTGTGATCAACTTACCAGTTCATTTGACCAAAGTGTATTTTACTGAAGGCCATGTTTCTGAGGCATACCTTCAAGTAGAACTAAAATGCATAGAACCCAATGACTGGTTTAATTTAAACAAATAAATTAAAACCAAGAGTACTTTCATTAACGCTGATGCTTGTTAATTATGTTAGGGGCGAAAAAATAGAGGAAGCCAAGGAAAATATTTTAAACTTGCATATCCGAGTGAGAACCCTCGCATGTTAAACCTCAACCTTTCCCTATTTTTCCATTTCCATTTTAAGCCTGTAATATATCGTTTTCTTCAAGACATTCTTATCCTCCGCCACTTGTTCTATACGTCTCCTTGTAATTGATGATAATAATACAACACACCCTTGCCAATACAAACTATTCTTATTTAACGTTATTACCGAACAGAGAGATACACCCGTGTAATTAAATCGCGTAGATCAGATCGGGTAGTATCGAGAAGCGTCAAACCAGCAAAAATGTAATGTAACGATCAAGAAGACCTTATCCTGTAGTTTTTAGTGTGGGGGACGTTTCTTTGAGGCCTCAAAAAAATTTGGCCTAAAATTTTAGTTCATAAGACTCTAAAACTCTTCGTTTAGGAGATTTTAACAATATGATTAAAAAACGCTGTCAAGTGTTGCGGGTTGAATTTTACATGAATATGTAGATGCTTTTTTTTTAAGAAATCCTTCATATTTTGAAAGTCAATGAGCAATTTTTGACGTCTCCGTGAAATTCTTTTTCTTGAGAGACTTTATTTACAAAGATTGGTTGCGTGTGAGAGCCGCAAAAAGTAAATATACTACTGAAATAATATATGAGACGATTCTTGGATCTACAAAACAGTCAAAACTGTGATTTTGTTCTAAGTTACCATCAATTTTTGGCGAGTTTCCACTAATGGATGAAAAATTCAGACCATACTCCAACTGTTAGGAGTGAGAAACATGGCGGCTAACGGTTAGTTCACGATTGATTTGTAAAGCTTTAATAATTGTAATAAACAATTAACTATAACAATCATCATATTGTTATACAGCCGTTAGGCGATTAATACTTATCTGGACTGTTACTCAGCCGTTAGGAAGTTGATACTTATCTGGAGTGTTATGCAGCCGTTAGGCGGTTGATACTTATCTGGACTCTTAAACAGCCGTTAGGCAGTTGATACTTATCTGGATTGTTATGCAGCCGTTAGGCGGTTAATATTTCTCTGGACTGTTATGCAGCCGTTAGGCGGTTGATACTAATCTGCTTTGTTATGCAGCCGTTAGGCGGTTGATACTTATCTGGATTGTTATGCAGCCGTTAGGCGGTTAATATTTCTCTGGACTGTTATGCAGCCGTTAGGTGGTTGATACTAATCTGCTTTGTTATGCAGTCGTTAGGCGGTTGATACTAATCTGGATTGTTATTCAGCCGTTAGGCGGTTGAGACTTCTCTGGACTGTTATGCAGCCGTTAGGCAGTTGATACTTTTCTAGATTTCGGTCCTACCTGATAGGCCTAAGAATACACGTAGGATATGGGCGGTGCCTATTAGCACAGTCTTTTGCAGTTTGAATGCGAAATTCACTCTAAAGCTGGCTTTACACTTGCACGAAAATAGTAAGAAATATTATTTCGCAAGAAAAATTGCAAATATAAACATTGCGGCAATAAATATTTCTGATGTTGGCCATATTTCTTGCTAGATATGCCGGTCGTAATGTAAACTCGTGTGTTTCCGCCTTCGGAAAGATATTGCTGGCAGCTGCTGAAACTAGAATTGTATTGAAATCTGAGCAAGATATTGCTGGAAGAAGCCAATGATGACCACGATCACATTCGCAGTACTGTTAAGGTAGTACATAGCCGTATTATTTTGCATTATTGAATGCGTTTTATTATTATTATTTTTATTATCAACAGTAGGCAATAGATATTTTAAAACATTTTACTGAAACAATAATTGCACTATTTTTAAAAAGAAAATGTCTTTGCTCTTACGTGAATCAAAGTCCACGAAAACATTTTGTTTTTTGAGAAATGTAGAGACTCCTGTACCGAATTTGCACAAACCCCCTTTTCCTTTCTTGAAAATTTGAAGAGAACGGGATCACGTCAAGGCACAGTAGTCTGTAAGCCTAGGCTAAGGTGCACCGTAAACCTGGGATAAGCCCGTTTCTTCTTAATATACAGTCACACGTCCTCACAAAACGTCGGCGTTTCTTTATCTCTTCACTGAGCACAATAAGTGCGACCACGACTGGCATCTTCTCCCTTGTACTAGCCATGTCGGAAAGTGAGGTATAACCTCACTTAAGTTCACGCGCCATTTTCCTCGTGACGTTACGAAACACGGCAACAAAAAGATCTAATGTAAAACGATCGGCAATATCTTGTTGGAAAGATCTTCCTCCCATCTTTCTGGCAACACACTGCTCCGCCTTGTTCTTGCTAGTGTAAAAATTACCGCAAGAAACAGAAACACATTGCTAAAAGATATTGCGGAAACCTATTGCTAGTGTAAAGTCGGCTTAAGACCTGTATCATATGAGCGTTACGTTGATGCGCGTCGTAGATTTACACTGCATCTTATGCGAAACGGCACACGAGCGTTCTTTCCTGTTCCGCATAAGATACGGCGTTAATCTCCGACGCACGTCACTTAACGAGAGTCAACGCAACGGTCGTGTGACACAGGCCTCAGAGTCATAGGCTGCTCAGATGTTAATCGAAAATGGGTAGTCACGAAGTGCAACCGGAATTTGATCCAAACGGAATCTTCAGTTATTAAACCGACGCTCCGCTGACTGAACTATGGAAAAAAAACACGACATGCGTGACTATTTAACAATCTTTTATAGATCATCGATCTTCTATAAGGAACAATTTAACAAAATTTAGGGATTTTTTGGTGCGACTAATGGTGTGAAAGGAGTAGGAAAACGAAATGAAAGTCTTCACATATTGTAGGCTAACAATTAGATTGGATGGAGTTTCCGCAGAAGAATAGTTTCTCTTTACCATGGAAGAACGTAGTATGAGAGTAAAGTCTTTACTGCTACACGTAGCAGTTGTAATTCATTTGTAAATATGGTAAATTAAATGAACAAAAATATATTCTCTTTTATATTCACGAAAGAACATTATGTCATTATGTCGTAAGTGTTGAATTTAATTCACTGCCTTATATTTACTCTTAAAACGAAACAACAAATTCGTATGTAATTGAGAAATATGTAATAAGAAAAAGGTTTCAGTACCACATTCTGCATCAATCTCCAGGCCACAGTCAAATATCTAACTAGACTACACACTTCAGTTGTAGGTCGTCTATTTTAACTCTATATTAGCTCTAGTCGTCTAATTTAAAACTGTATTAAAACTACCTCTCATCTTTATAAAAATTCTCTCACCTCAATTCCACATTAATGCAAGTATATGCTAGCTAATCTTAGAATTAATATATTTTTTTCTTCCCCCAGTAACTAAAAGAACGTGTACAGAATAGGTAGGTGAATGAAGTCATGGAAGTGTGTAATGCTTAACAAAGACTTTGTGGCAACACTGCCCTAGCCAATATTATTCTGGGTCAGGGATCAAAGAGATGGATTATGCCAAAGGTTCGTTGATCGATCAGCATGCGCGTTTTTATTCGCTGTACTTTTTCATACATCAATTAGGTTCGAAGCTACATATGAGGGCACATTGAAGGCAATCGTTGCTATGATGGATCATTCCGAAGAAAATTAACACATACATCAAAAGGTTCTCTTCTTTCCAACATTAATTTGCGGTATATAAGGGCGTAAAACAACATTTTATTCAGGAGTAAAAAAATAGCATACGAAACCACGATAAAAATAAAATATGTTCTGATAGAAGTACAAGTATAAAGACAATATAAAAACGAATGCTTATTCTACAAATGTACTGTAAAATATTGTAAATATCTATTTACATGAGCATATATGGGAACCATTCCACGTCAAATCGCACAAAAAAGACCGAAATTTGACCTTCATATTTTTAATTATTTTCTTTTTTTCTATTTATTATATGATTCAAATAAGTTAACACGTGTATTTTTATTTTTTTCTAACTTTATTATTTTCCGAAATATTGCATAATGAAATTTGCTAAAAATGACGCGAGTCACTAACTTAAAAAATATCACATCAGAATACACTGATTACAAAAACTCCGTTCAAATTCCATTCGAAACTTAAAAACATGTTTAAATTTTGAGGTTTTGGAAAATATTAATTTCCTAATTTTTCAATTTTTTACAAAAATTTAAATTATGAAAATTGAATATTCTTGTAAACTCTATTAGCAATTTTAAAAAAAATATTTATAAACTAGACAATTGTTGACAACTCCAGAAAAAATCGAAGTGGGATCTCAGTAACTTTAAGAAATATTAATTTTTTACGAACCAGTGTGCAGTAGATTGCTGCAACAGACGTGTTTCTTGCGTTACTGGCGATGGGTTTCTTTGGATGAAGCAGTAATGTAAGTACTTCTTGAAGAAGTACAACTTAACGATTGGGTTTGCTTATTAAATGACGGATTCTTGACTGACGCTATGACTGATATTTTGAAATTTTCTGGTCCCTCATTACTCACTTCAAATATTTGTACTGGCTTACCTTAGAATTCCTGAACTTTCACAAGAACTAACACAATGCACATTTCTGATGCCTTAGTAAATTTACTTTCAGGTCTAGACAAAATTTCATTTTTTCATTCCATTTCCATTCCAACTATTTAGCCACTTTTATCACGTGTTTGTTTGCTGGGATGTGTTGTTTAATTTTATTGTATCTCAAACTTTCAAAATTTGCAAAATTTGAATTTTTACTGTCTTGTGATCTGTTGAGTGAAAGGAATCGATAAGTTTCTTAACAATGTCTTTCTTGTCTGATTTTTCAATTGACGTCGAAGGATCTTTAGTGTGAAAAAAATTATCTGTGGTAGCACTTTGTACTGTCTGAAATTTCTCATGAAAATACCGTTTTTGTTGCTATTTTCTTTTCTTCACGGGGGTATCTCCTATTGCAATTAAACTCTTGTTTATCTTCTCTACATTCATTTCGTAGCCATTTGAAGAGCTTCAATTGTTATTTCCCTGATTTCCACTGTTTTCACTATATTTACTGGACTTTGCGCTACATTCGTTAATGCTACGGGAGCCACTGATCTCCATTGATTGATTGATTGATTGATTGATTTTTTCGTGTTTCCGGGCGCGTCAACTGCTTTGGTCATTAGTCTCGTTAGCGTAGTGCATGTTTTTTTCCAGATGGCGGTGATCTTCCCCCGCTGGATGGCGAGATCCGGCGCCGACCTACCGACGGCTAGTGGGGTTTCCCCCTAACCAGGACTCTCCCACCAGCAAAGCATCGACCCAGCCAGGACTAAGCTCCCGACCGGTCTCCCGAAATATGTCGTAGTGTAGTGTGTGTGTGTGTAAGGGGAGAGGTTGGGACAAGGAAGAGGAAGGAAAGCGCGCGGTCCGTGGCCCGTTCGGTAGGGTACTGCTCCGGCATTCGCCTGGTGTTGATCGGAGAAACCAAGGAAAACTACCGATCAGAGCAGTCGGCCGCTAGAATTCTCCTCCACCCAGCGACTGAATTCTACCTAGCTGAAACGCTAGTGTCGAAAATCCTGCCGCCGTCAAGACTCGAACCTAGGACCTCCCGGTTAGAGGCGCTGCAGTGACATCAGTTGATGCACTGAGCTACCGCTCCCGGTACTGATCTCGACGCTCTCTTCTCTAACAAAAAGCATTTTTGGAAGCCAAATCCCTTTTTTTTCGACATAAATCACAAATTCACCAATCTAAAGCCTCCCCTAAATCAAGTTTCATTAGTAAATCGTGGTTTACGCGACTTCGAGATTTTCTTTTCTTAAAATCGTGATCATAAATATTAAATCGATTGAAAAAACTGTCGTATCTCATACAGTGATCGCCACTCAAGTTGCACAGTGTACGCACGAATAACGGAACGAACTCTAGCACTCTTCTCTTTATAAGATGCGTATTGCGACTGATGCTCATAAAATTTTACTGAAGTCCCTTGACAAGTAGACTGTTGTATTTCGCGAGCAAGGTCAGGACACCCCATCCCTAAGATGCAAAAGGACTCAGCAGTAAAATTCGTTTCGCTGTCACGACGAAAAGCAGTAGTGGAATTCGTTTCGCTGTCTCCCATCACTCAGGGGACAGAGTGAACATATGAGATACTAATATTTTCTGAAACCCTAATCAGGCAGAGGTCTATCTTGCGGCGGCGATGGTGTAACGGTTAGCGTATCGGACTGTTATACCCAAGTTTGCGGGTTCGAAACCGTGGATTTTTAAGGGCGAAAAAATCCTTCGTACGCCTTCCTTCGGAGGGGAAGTAAAGCCGGCTGTTCCATGTTAGTAGATTTACTGCATGTAAAAGATCCTCAAGCCTAAATGATGCCTCTGAGCTAAATTCAAATCGCCTGTTTCGTCGCCCAAGTAATACCTTCTTTCTCCCATGGTTGGTGAAAGGAGCGTAGCGGAATTTGCGTGGTCAGACGGAAGAGCAGGCCTCATGGGCCTGAGTCTCGCCACGTAAAATAAGGCCAATTCAATTCAATTCAATCTTTCCGGCACTTGAATGAAGATTGATCAAGCACAATTCGTGCCAGGGCAGGAAGCGCGCGCCCGCATACATACAATATTTTTTTTAGATCTGTTCGTGTTCAGTGCCCACTTTTTTCTTGATGTGTTTTGTAGAAAATTGCATAAGAAATACGCCTATATTTTTTCAATTTTTTATCTGAGCGAGTTCATATGTTTTCATTTTTTTAAAATAATTACAAATGTTAATGAAATATATATTTTTCGAAAAAGTATGCATATTAAAGGAATATCGGAGGCATAAAATACGCACATCAAAGTATTAAAT
>BLKR01016140.1:0-35786 GCA_011170035.1 Teleogryllus occipitalis | reverse complement strand
CCGTGGTTTGAGAAAGATGGATTTCAGTTATTCTCCTGAACCTAAAGAAACGACGTTCGGTTAGGAAATTGGCGCGTTGACTTCCAGTGGCGACACCTTCACATCGTCAGTAAATACTATTACCGGAGTAGTTTCATTTGGTGGAATGTGAGGAAAATGAGGTTAGTTTATCAAATATACGTAATGCTCGCCCAAAACATTATCGAGATAAAAGGTCTAACTTCATGAAACAATTAGGTACATGTATAGGAAAGGTTCGGACCATTAGGGAGTGGGAAAACAGCACTGGTTAGTATGAGTGGAGCCTAGACTGAAGACGAAAGTCAATAAGCAAACAATGATTAAGTGAATCAGTAATTTAAGTTAGTAATCAGTTAAGTAAATAAGTCCTAAATCATTGTCAACTGTTAAGGAATAAGTACATAAATAAGTCAATAAAATAAAATAAAATTGTTGAAGTAATAAGCACATTAGGGGCCAAAGGGGAGTGGGTGTCGGAAATGCAAGTGCTGAGGCGATGGTGCGGACGATCTTCTGTGGCGCTTTTTGATTTCAGGGGCTAAGGTGGTCAAACACTGGAAGGAGAATGCGTGACGTCCACGCCAGGAAAAATAGTTTATAAAAGTCTGATAGATTAGCATGTACACGGCTTACCCTGACGGCAGGTTTTCCCGCTTCAGGGTTTTCCCCCTCAAAAGTACCTTATGGTATCTTTTCCGCGGCTTTGATGCGATGGAGAGACCATTTGGGGTGGATAACAGCATTCGAAAGGTTAGAACACTGTAGAATTTAGGAATTGTAATGGCTTAAAGGTCTTCGGCCAAGCCACATAGTATCAAGTTATCTAATTTGTCTGTGTAATAATTACCTATCAAATAAGAAATAAATTATATACAATTTTCTAATTCTACTATTAATAATATTACAATTAAGAATAATTATTCCCCAAGCCAATGTAAATTAATTCTAAATTGTTTCAATCTGATTGGTTTTGTACAACGCCATGTTTTTTCGTTAAAAAAGTTTGACTTGCGATGATTTGATAGTTGTGTACATTGTTAAGGATGTTAAAACCCATTGCTAAGGATGGTAAATTTCTTAACATACAGGTAGATACAAGTGCACTTAACAAACCTGCAGGGTTGCAGGGGTTACAGACACATGTGACAGCATGAAAATAATTAAATTTGTGTACAATTTGGAAAAACAAAGAATACCCCCAAAGAATATAAATATCATATTAAACAGTGAAATTAGCACTATCCGTTGGACAAGTTAAAAAATTTAAAGGAATTAAAAAAATGACGTTTGTTCGGTTCTGAAAATACGGCATTTTGAGCTCATTTTCACAGAAAACTGTTGAGTTCTCGAGAAACTTTATAGGATATTATTTAAGTCACGGGTACTCATAAAGTAATGTAAACAAATCTCCACTAATGTAAATATTAACGGTAACATGTGAGACAAGACAAAAAGTAATATTGTGCAATTTTTATAACATAAAAGAATAGAGCAATTTGCCTTAATGTCATCTTATAGAGTAGCACTATTCCATGCAATATTGTACGAAACCTTCTGAAATATTCAAGAGAATGTACGTGCTATTAATAAATGAACTAAATATAAAGAAAATATATATTTTGGGGGAAAATCTTTATCTTCAATTTTGTAGTTGTAGGAATACACTAAAAAAATCTAACTTTTGAAACTTTTGTAAACTCAGAATTAACAGTGAAATACAGTATTATGCTATTTGAATAAATGTAGTTTAGCTCAATAATTTGAACATATTCTAAAGAATACTTTTTCAAAATCGCAGCTCTATGAGTTGAACCAGATCGACCGGGGAATATCCTTTTTGGAAAAAATCCTACGTATGGTTTAGTCGCTAGTGTCGTTCTTGGACGGACGGGCAGTGGACTTCTGAAAAAACACAAACACTTTTTCGCTAACAGGGTATCCCAAAACGCCTACTAACGTTGAAATTTTGAAATTGATTTCTTGCAGTATTACTTAACTTTCTCTATACTACGTATAATACTCCGTAGGTATACGTGAAAGTAAAAATTATACATCTATAGTTAATTGTCTCGAACACGCAATGTCGTTGGCATCTGCGACAATAAAATAGTTAAAAAGACAAAAAAGAAAAAAGTTTAATGTAGACCTTTTGTACGAACTACCTTTATATCAATATACTCAGCCAAATATTTAGAACTATAGTAAGTTGAACCTAATTACAATCGCAATAGATATTTTTATAAAAAGGAAATTGACAATGTACTCGAAAATTGTGTAATGCATTTTCAGACTTGGAAATATTTTTTCTTGAATTAATGAATGCCTTATTTTACGTGGCGAGACTCAGGCCATGAGAAGCCAGGCTCTTCCGTCAGTCCACGCAAATTTCGTTACGTTCCTTTCACCCACTAGGGGAGAAATATGGTATTACTTGGGCGAAGAAACAGGCATTTTGAATTTAGTGCAGAGACTCCCTTTAGGCTTGAGGATCTTTTACATGCAGTAAATCTACTAACATGGGAAACTGACTTTACTTCCCCTCCAAAGGAAGGCGTACGAAGGATTTTTTCGCTATTAAAATCCCACGACTTCGATCGGGTTTGAACCCGCGAACTTGGGTATAACAGCCCGTTACGCTAACCGTTACACCATCAAACATCCACAAATTTTACACTTCGGTAATTACATGGTTTGAATGCACAGAGCTCTCTTGTTCACATTGCTGCAATTGTGTCTAGAGTAGTGGAGTGGTGTACATTAATATTCTCAGAAAATGTACTAGACAATGTCGTCTATTAAATCACTTTAAACTCACACATCCACTTAACATCTTGATAAATACACGCCTATGAATATTTTTAAAACTCCATTAATCTAATATGCCAGTCCAATATGAATATACTCACCAAAATTCTTGCATACTTTCTGAAGATCTTCCTGTACTTCCTTTTTTCCTTCTTCGTCCAAACTGTCACTGATTGTGAAGTAGTACACAGCCTGCCCAACATTAAAAGCCAATAGGGACGCAGCGTGGCTAGCAAGGCAACGACCGTGGATCTTTCGTCGCATGCTCTTGTCGCATGCAACAGATATCAGCGACGCCGTCAACAGCAGAGCGGAGAGAATGCACAGGGGCCGGAGCAGCCAGTACATGCCTCTGGTGACACGTGGGTACTCGCAGTAGAAGAACCCTTCCTGTAAGCTGCCGTTGCCGCTGCGGTAGAAGGTGAAGCAAGTGTTCCACGTAGAGAAGAGGAAATGGGGGATACCTCCGGAGTGGCGAGCCCAATCAGCGAACCGTGTCTCGAAGGGCACGTGACGGGGTTTCTCACAGAATGGGTAGTAGGGAGTATCGTTGGGAAATTCTGGGTCAAAGACAGTGAGGGAGGAATTATTCGTCCCCCAGAAGCCTTTAACATCATATTCACACTGCCACTTTCCTTTTATATTCTTCAGCAATTCTGAGCTCTTGCAACACGTCCTTGCGCATTCCTCTTTATTGCACATTGTTATAAACCTCATCGCGAAGGGACCCAGAGGCGGGAGTGCAGCGTCGACACAGTAGAAAGCCTTCCTAAAACCTCCCCCTGGCCTGGGCCTCGCGATGTAATCATCTTCTAGGAAGGCGACGGTGAACCTCAAGAGATGCTCGTTTTCAAGGAGAGCTGGATCCCACAAGGAAGACGCGTTGACAGGAGAGACAACGGTGGAAGGCTGCCGTAGCATGTAACTGGAAGGCGTAAACACTGAACTGATGTTCTCCACCGGGAGACCGGGCGGCAACCAGCGCCGCACCCATTCGCTGTCCAGAGGAGCGACAACTTCACCAAACCAATTTACTTTAACTGACAAGTTTCCAGCCCAATGAGCTGCTACGCACGACTTTCCATCAGCTGAGAGCATCTTGTCTACGTCGCAGCATTTCCGAACGCTTCTGTCTTCTTGCTCAGTGTCCGAAGTGCCGGCCAGGAGCGCCATTTGCACAGCGATCAGGACACGAACTCCCATTGTTGTGAAGGAGAATGAAGATGGAGTGGCTCTGGGACTTAGTATTGCTTCGCCCTTCATCTGTGCACTCTCTTCTCTTTTGCACACTTGCACGATGCTCTTTACGAAGGTCTCACGGATCATATGAATAGCGCGAGGTCTCCTCCAGATATCGGTTTCTGGATGCTTTCTATAACTCAGAGATCTTCCTGAACGAGGGTTGGACGAAAACTGAACAGGAGGTGAGCGAGCGTCGTAGACACTGGGAGAGAGGAATCGCGCCATAGATAGCGATTTTGTGGCTAAATGAGAGGGAGAAGGATACACACTTTCCTGCACGGGTATCAGTCCTGCCAATCTCCAGAATGTGGCGAAGTTGTGTAAATTCTCGAAAAGAAATTTTCACTCCAACGAAAACAAGCGAAACGGACTGGTAAAAGATAAACCATCGTAATGAGAAGAAAGAACATAGGGAAAGAAAAATAATGAAAAACTTCTTTTATTCCGCATTTCATCTGGAAAAATGACATAAAACTTAAAAAATAGATGTACAGTGAGTAAAATCATATGAATATGACTAATGTAAAACGAAAATGCTACATTCTTGGTGAAATCGATCCGTGTGGGAATTACCTCTTCTGGTCAAAAGACCCCGGGTTCGAATCCCATCCACAGCGACAATGCGAGTCTCCTGTCTTTCTCTTCATTGTGACTCACTTTGCCCTCTCAGCTAATAGCATTGTAGTATTTGATGATTGTGAAAATTGAAAATGATTCCCACAGGAATGTTAGCGTTCTTAATAAGGAAGGTGGTTTTTGTTTCAAGAATTCCTAGATTCGTATCCGGCCCAGGACATCCGAAAGACTGGAGTCTAAGCTGAGAGCGAAGTAGTTGGTGAAATTCTGTAATTATAAAATTGTCCCAAAGCAATGTTTGTCATATTTTTTAATTTGGTAAATTTGTAAATTTATTTGTAAAATTATTTTAAGTCAAACAAACAGTTAAAACTGTGTATGGCGTGCTATGGGAAGAGGTGAAATCTGTGCACATTTTCAAAATTCTGTGATCCCTACACTAAGTCATATACTACTTGAATTTTGAATTAAAAAAGGCACCGCTCCCATGTAATAAAATCTATTTTCAAGGATAAAGAAGCAATAAATTTTGGACTCTTTTCCATGATGTACTTTGTCAAGAAATAATACTTCCTTCCGCGACAACATGGAAACGATAATTTGAATAACTATATTTCCCACTGAATTCTAGAAGACGAGCACAGATAATGAAGTTACATTTATGTCCAGATGCAAAACAAGGGCCTATCTTAGCATTTGTTCAATGGATCAGGGAAACTGGACGAAAAACCTGATCGAGATGGGGGTCATTGACCCAGAAGCTGCGATACAATACTTGTTACATATTGTTTAGAATTATACAGTCGAATGGTAAATAATATATTAAATATCACTGTTAAAATTAATGTTCCTTTCCTTGTGATGCTCAGTATAGTCTCTAATTGTATAGAAACAGTAAAGCAGCTGTGATACACAGTAAGCAACATAGTGTTTATACTCGTCACATTTCCTGTCCTCCCCAGGGCCTCTTCCACCGTTGGTTTTGAGGTCTTTCTGTGGTAGGAAGCGGGAGGGAAGGCGGAAACAAGGCCTTATCTCGCTCGCCTTTCTTTTTGCGAAACATCTGTCGAATTCGAAGACTCGTGATAAATTTTGCAGCAAACGCGTCTGGCTGCCTTCGGACGTGTGCCCCGTAATTGCACACGGAGTCTCAAATGAGATCGATGTGTCAAGAATCCCGTCACGAGCAAAATGTTTGCTACTTATTTGAAACTGAGAATTTTCCCACTTTATTTTTTTGTAAATTGATCTAGCTTATATTTCTGAATTCTGCCACCGACCAACACAAGCCCATTTCCAGAATACATTTTCCATTTACATAGATTCTTAATATCAAGAAATTGTTTTGAAAAATACATTTTTTAACCTACGATGAACTGCGTTTTAAATTAATTAAATATTTTATGGAATAAATAATGTTTTATTTTTGTTCCTGTGCGAAATTTATGTTCACCTTTTCATTGTATTGTTTATTTTCGCATTTTTACTCTTTCGCTTTCTGCTTGCGCAATACAGAGAAAATATTGTAATGCTGCATAACATTATGGCAAATTTTCGACAAAAAGCACTATAGTAAAACAAGTAGGTAAATATTTTTCCTACATGTAGTAAATTATTTCCTCTAACACATTATGTAATAAGAATCGGCATTTGATGAATCCTTGTTACCCAATGTCAGAATCGGTCCACTCTTTGCCACCTTCAAAGAGAAGGGAAATGTAACTATTCACTATGCACGTACTAAAACTTGCTGTTAACCACTCATATTGCTCATACCATTGGGCATACATACACTATTCGTATTTGATGTCCATCATTTTGCACAATAGATGTATGCGGCGTAAGTCTTTTTCTTTTGCGGCACATTTCCTTTCATAACTTAGCGATGTAAATGAGTTAGGCTAAAATATAAAACTAAATCAGATGCTTCATGCATTGCTTTTAGTAGGAATACACAAACAAAAATATCACACTAGCAGCCCATCCTACTGCGCGTGCAGGGGAAATGGCACCCGTCATGACAGATTTTGCGAGGAAATAATTTGGGTATTCAAACGGCACCCAGATAACCCTGCAGTTTTACCACTGCTGTAAATACGAGTATTTATTTTGTTTTTTTTTATTTATTTTGAGCTCAAGTACATCATTTGAGAGCAGAGGCTTCCCACCCCTCGATAATGTCAGTTCACAATAAGAACATAAATCAAAATAAAATAGAACACAGATCGAGACAAATAAATAGATTAACATGGTAACAAGCAAATAATAACTTACAAAGTCTACTAATGAAATCATTATATGAGCAACAGCAACATATCACACATCGATTAGCACACAACACATACATTCAGTATTCATTCTAATCACAAACCACACACGAATCGAAATAGACATATAGTCACTAATGATATTACGCAATTACTCCAAAATGCTCTCTGTAATGCATCTTCAAACTTTTCTGTGTCCTGCTGCGTGAAGCCACACATCAACTTCTTTGCTGAATGGGTCCGACCGTCTCATTCATTGCCTTCCCTGGCATCTCCAACCAATTATTTTGCCCCAGAATGGCGTTGTAGCTGCCCATCTTTGTTTCTCTTGCCGTGACACATGTACTGCCCATCTCCATTTCAGTTTTGCTGCATTTTTACTTCGTCTTTTACACCGTTTTTCTTTCTAATTTCGTCACATCTTATTCTAACGCTCAATGTTATTCGTAGGATCTTTCTCTCTATCTTACGTTGGGATGTTACGAGTTACATTTTATGAATATTTGTTAAAACCCATACTTGTGCACGTATTCCAGTGATGGTTGTAAAAAGAGAGAAATGTTCAATTTTTAGATGATTGCAAACGGCAAAACACACAAATTCAAGGGTTGCGAGAAAAAGCAGAAAAGAATTACAACCAACTCCAGGAAAAATCTCGAAAAGAAATCGAAAGAATAGAAAAAAGATTCGACAAGACTTGCAAAGATATTTATTCAAAACATCAAATCCTAGAAGGCAAGTAAGCGAGGAAAACAGAAATGATACAAGAAAAAACATGATAATTAAATGCAAGGATATAGAAGAGAACAAATCGGTCCTCTCAATCACAATAAGAACAATAATTGACAGCATGGCTTACAATCGACCCACTTACATCGGCCAAGATCGGAAAGGACGAGGAATAAAAATGAAAACAATAGAAGACAAAATATTGGTAATGAAGAACAAATATAAACTAAAGTGACACGATTGTTTTATAGAAGACGATATGATCAAACAAGAAAGACAAATATAAACAAAAATTCGTGCCAAAGCCAGAGAACACCGTCAAAGACGCAACAGAGTGAAAATTGTTTTCCAAAAATTAGAGGTTAATGGGGAGAGGATCTCACTGCATGAACAATCCAAAGTACGTGAAGCAAAAAAATTAAATACCTTTCTCCCAAAACCATAAACTACTTGCAATCGAGAAAGACAGCAACTTCCAACATAAAAATAGAAAAGAAAAAAGAGTGCACAATGAATATAGTGTGACATACCAAAAATGACGGACACTTATTTAGGCAAATAAAGATGGAAATATTGTAGATATTGCAAAAGACGTGGGTTTCTATGGTGCAGATACGCAGATGACACCGTAGTTACGCGAGTTCGACCTGAGACAGGTGTGGGGGGTACCTTAGTAACCGGAAGAGCTGTAAAGAAAACACACAGGAGGCGCCGTATCAACGCGAGAAAAACAATAGAGAGAAAAACTCAGCGAGCTTTGAAGGGTGGACCAGATTGGGCATTAGGGCATTCCGTCTCGAGTCGTGGTGGTGAGCGGATCGCTTGCGCGTTTTATTAAGTTCAAATGATAATTGTGGAACTTGGAAAATTTCTTGAGGTTAATTATCAAATCGGGACTTGTGATATTTCGTGAGAGTGAACATTGAACTTGAACCTAGAATATTTCCGCATTAGGTGTGCAACTGGAACTTGTAAAATTTACGTGTTGTACCATTGCAAACTCGGACTTGTAATATTTTCATGAGTGAACTGGGAAGTGAACTTAGAATATTTTCGCGGTGGAGTTACAAGACTTGACTTAGAAATTTTACAAGCGAATTGAGAATTGCCAGGTTATGTGATAGAAAATAATATTAGAGGGATATTATTCCGGCTTGGAAAAAGTAATCAGTTTGAAATAGGTGCCCATCAAGACCCGCAAGACAAAGAGTATAGGCAGTGTTTGTGAAGTGATTGGAGGAAGTTTCGATTTGGTCGCTGATCGTCATGGACTTCAACAAAAAGGAAGATCGGTCTACTCTGCGCGGTGACATCGAGTGACGTGCACACGAAGAGGCAAGAAAGGATAAAAGGTTCTATAACGCTGTTATTGCAATAAGGAGAAAAATGGTCATGACCGAACGATAATTTGTAATAATTAATGATAGTTTGATAATTTTGCATGCATAATAAATTATAATTCATAGTTTGAAAGGAAGCTGATTCTTATTTGCCATTACGTGCAATCCTAGAGTAGACATTTCAGAATTATTTTCAGATTCCTCGCCAGTCCGTATGGATGGCAGATTGAGTAATTGGTTGCGGAGTAAGTAGCAACAATTATTTCATAAGAACCCGTCGACCGAGCTAACGGGATTGACATTTATTAGTAATATATCCGAAGTCAGTAATAGATAATCAGGGATTCAAGTGTAACCTATCTATCTGGTGTCAGTGAGGTATCTACCACAATAGTAGGCTATATAATTTTAATATGTATTACATTTAGCCAAACACGTGTTTCGGGAACACTCTTCCCATCCTCAGTGGTTCTACAATTTTAATTACATAAACAAATTAACACTTGTATCAACATCCACGTAATCATATATAAACTAATGAACAATAAAATAATTATTTAAAATTAGTAATTACCCAAGTAACACAGATTAAACACATACATTCATACTGAGTCGTTAAAGCATGACGCCATTTTATACGTACGCGGTACGAATTTAGACTGCGGGAAGGCGAGGAGGAAATGAACCTTCCCGCAGTCTGCATTTGTGCAAGACCTAGTGAAAAATGTAGATTATGCGAAGGTACTTTACAGCTTATAAACCAAAGAGAACTGCTACGATCCCAAAAAGGAATATTCCAGAGCACGTTAATGAGTACAAGGAACTAAACAAGAACGTTGAAAAATCAATCCGCAGAGATCGAAAAAACCATCTGACAGACTTAAACACAGTTACGGAAAATAGCAAATCTCTTAAACTACTAAAAGAAAAAACTCCTATAAGGAAACGCTGGATGCTAGCTTTAAATAATACTGATGATAAGAAGGAATCCTCAAGGAAAAACATAATTAAAATAGCTACCCAATACTATAGAATACTTTATGAAAGCACAAATCATACACCCACAAAACGGTATGATGACAAAAAAAATTGAAACAAATTCCACCATTAATCATCTCTGAAGTATGTGAGGCAATTTCGGAAACGAAAACTGGAAAAACGCCGGGAGAAAATAGCATTTTAGTCGAACTCCTTAAAGAAGATACAGATGAACTACTCAAAGAAATTGTCAAACTTTTCAACCATACACTCGTATTAACATCGGAAACAGTCTCCTTACAATAGTTTACAAGTACCATAATACTCGTTCACAAAAAAGTTAACAAAGACCATCTTGCTGTGGCGCTCACGCTACGATACACAGCCCGTCCGCATACGACCACAGCCGCTGCGTGGAGCGCTGCAGAGCGCGGCCAGCGCGGCGGGGCGCCTCATTTATTTATTTATTTTACGTCAAAAAAACAGTTAAAAACTGCGTATGACGTACTATGGGGAAAAGTGAATTGTGTGCACATTTTCAAAATTCTGTGATCCCTACACTAAGTCATATACTACTTAAATTTTGAATTTTTGAAAGGGAGAAAAAAAAACTCCCATGTAATAAAATCTATTTTCAAGGATAAACAAGCAATAAATTTTGAATTTTGAAAGGGAGAAAAAAAACTCCCATGTAAAAAAAATCCATTTTCAAGGGTAAATAAGCAATAAATTTTGAATTTTGAAAGGGAGAAAAAAACAACAAAAAAAACTCCCATGTAATAAAATCTATTTTCAAAGATAAATAAGCAATACATTTTGGCTCTTATTACTTCCTGCCACAACAACATGGAAACGATAATTTGAATAACTATATTTCCCACTGAATTCTAGAAGACGAGCACAGAAAATGAAGTTACATTTATGTCCAGATGCAAAACAAGGGCCATCTCAGCATTTGCTCAACGGATCAGGGAAACTGGACGAAAAACCTGATCGAGATGGGGGTCATCTCGATGCGAGACTATCCACTTAAGGGCTGCGGGCGCCAGCTCCGGGCTATACTTGTCGTGGGAGAGAGGGCAGTGCGAAGGAAGTTTCTGAAGAGTCGTGAGTGTTGCCAAATAAGCAGGAATAATAGTGTCTCTTATACGGGATGTAGCGTTCATTACGTTCCGAAAGATAACTTACGAGTATTTACGACGTGTGAAGCGTTCAAAATCCAGAGGTTGATAACTGACTTTTGGTTCACTGAAAATTGTGGGTGCGTATGGGGAGGACTAGAGTTATTCCAGAAGACGCAATAATAATAATAATAATAATAATAATAATAATAATAATAATAATAATAATAATAATAATAATTAATAGTAATGTATTTTTGATATAATGATATAATTTAAAACGTAGAGAACTGAATATATTTGCGTTTTGTCTTCCAAAACAGGCTCCTTATCGCACTCTTGCTATTTACAGAGCTTACTCAGTCAAATTGGTCACCGCACGCTCCTGTGAGGCAGTAATCCATTTTATCAATGTTCAAGTGGGGAAAATGGACATTTGTTAGAAATGCTGGACTGGAACTTGGAGTGCTTACAGATCAGTTACGCAAAGAGTATGATCAGCGCAGAGCCCAAAAGACTGAATTACAATTTCCAGAAAACAAAGAAGAGCAACTAGCGGCAGTGAAGAAGACAATGAAGAAGATCAATCCTCTGATTGTGGAGAATCCTAGGTAAACGTTAAGTATATGTTTCTAAATTGATTTGAAATTCCGCGAACTGTATCTTTTTTCGTGTTATCATTTTCTTTCATTTGTATTTTCAGGTATAAAGGTGCACATTTTCGGCTACTATAAAACTTAGATTTCTGAAATTTGCAAAAAGTAAATATATAATGTTAGAGAGCACTTTAACAAATAATTGTCGAATTATATTAATTATTGTGTGAGATGTATCATAATGAATTTAAAAAATAAAATATTTTAGTGAAAAAATATTTTTAATACAATTTCATTAATCATTAGGGAGAGGATGTTTATGCCCTAAAATCCTTCAAATATTCTTTTAAAGATACGTTTTTATGACCTAAAAATTCTAAAATAGGCGCTTTAATATTGCAATGAGGCCATTGCTTGTCGCCGGACCCAAACTTCCCCCTCTGTCACGCCAATTTGGACAGCCCCTGATTCGACACGGCTCAGCGCAAGACGCGCGAACGAGCGCCTGTCGTCCTATTCACAGATTTACGACTAGGGTAGGATCGTCCCCCGGGACAACCCCTTAGGCAAAGAGCGGGCGGCTGCCATTGTTCATACGAGGCGCCGGAACTGTTGAATTACAGAGATCCCGGCTACTGTTTACGTAATCGCATAGGACACATACAACCATCGCGGAGACAGCAAAAAGGACTGCTTTGTCCTCTCTGGTGTACTGGCCAAAACACGCACAACAAAGACCACCAATCAGGCGCCCAGAAAATGACGTTAGTTAGGAAATACCCTATCGGCTTCCGACTCGCGTCGAGTATTCTAGAAATTGAGATTTTGACCAATAGCGTTTGAAATTCTGATCACGTGAAGGAGCGATGTGCGAAGTTAGAAAAGAGAGTGGGGATGCGAAGCAGGAAGCTCGAGAGAGTAGGATTTTTATCAGAAGACAGATAGAAGGCGAGAGAACGGCATAGCAAACAGGCTGATGTGTTGAGAAGAGGTAGTTGGAGCCAGCGATTAGTGTCGGCCGACCAACGGAGTGCAGGCCGCTCGTTTGAAATCACAAACTGGAATTTATTCCGTTTCAACGGGCCGGCGTAGATCCGTAAGGATCGATAGTACAGCCGAGTTATCGAGGCTGACCTGATACGGATTGACGGCCTCCTCCGATACCCACCGTTCGGGGCTCATTTCAACCATTTCCTGACTACGAGCGTCAGATCTGCGAAGTACTGGAACGGGAAGGAACGGTGGCGCCGAATGAACTGCTGCTTCCGGCTGGCTGCGCCTTGCTGCTACGCGGTTCGCGACAGCATTTAATTTGAGGGCGACCACAGGTGTGCAAACATCGAAAGAGGTAGAATCAACGAGAATTATATTTTGTATTCATTTTAAAGACATTCAAAAATGTCATCTATTGTAAAAGTAATATTAGAATTTAATTTAAGAAACCTTTAGATCAAAATGTATTTTTAACAAGCAATAAACGTGTTCTCGCCATTCAGGCGATTAATATTTAAAAAGGAACATGACTTTGTAGTTATTATAACTTAGCAGCAGTAGTGGACCCAGTGCATGCCCTCATTCACAGAGTGCTCACCCCTGAGGTGCTCATGTGCCGGTGCCAGGTGTCAGCTAAGTGCCCGTTTGGCGCCCTTTCTTTATAAATTTAACGCGCACACCTGTCATCTGATTACCGACACACTTCGATGTGACGGTGTTCCCCCCCCCCCCCTTTGCGTGGTATCCAGACCGTGTGCTACGCGCATTGCTCACATGCGTGGGTTGACGTATGTGGCAGGTCGGGTTCATCACATATTTGACACCCAACGTGGTTTCTTTTGTTAATCGAATTTTAAGCTTGTTTCTGTTGCATTAAATTTTATTTTACATATTTTTGTTAATTTTTATTAATCCGTGCTTCAACACGTTTAACTTTTCTCGTATGAGGGATGCACCTGGTTCCTACATCATTTTATGTTATTACTGTGTTTTCATCATTGTTTAATGTTCTGTTCATATTGTTTTCATAGTGTTTATGTTCATTTCACAGAGCTATGCTAAAACTTTTCAGTGTTTTTGTGTAATTTTGGTATTATTATTTTTGCTATCATTTTACTTTTGTGTAACGCGCTGTAGGCGTAATTATCATTCATACCTCGCTTCGAGTATTGCACAACCGAAAATGTCTGACGATAGAAATACTATAGATGAGGAGGGCACTGACCTCGCACTTCAACGCGAAACATCCTCCGAACAGGCGACGGCCGACCCGACCGTCGCAGCTGTGTCGGCTTTGACCGCGGTAGCTACGCCCCAGGTAGAGCCAGCCCCCCAACCCTCCACCGTTTTGCCTCTCGCTCAGTCCACGCTAACGGTACCTACCGACCAGACGACCCTTTTAATTACCAGCTTAATGTCTAAACTTGATGAAATGAATGCTAAATCTGATAAAATGAATGCTAAAATTGATGAAATGAGATATGAGCAAAACACTAAAATTGATGAAATGAGACATGAGCAAAATACTAAATCTGATGAAATTTATTCTAAATTAGATATACAAAATGCAAAATTTGATGCTTTAAACTTTAAATTTGATGACCAGCGTAAATATTTTGATTCTAAATTTCAATCTCTTGAGACTAGATTAAATGAACAACGCACTGATTTCACCCAATTTCAAAGTGAAGTTTGTCAGCAACTCGACTCCGTCAACACAAAAGTCAAAGAACAGAATTCTGAAATTGCTTCTCTCGCTTCTGCTGTTAACGGCAATTCGCTCCAGGTGTCTGTACTTAAAGAACAACTGTCAGGCCAGATAAAGAAATGCGAATCAGTTCAATCAGACACTATTCAACAAATCGCTCACTTTAAAGAAAGCGTTAACAAAGATATTGAATTTGTTACAGATAGTCAAAAAACCTTAAAACAATGGGCACGTGATAAATTTAAAGATAATGTAAATGAAATCTCACACCTCAAAAGTGAAGTTAAGATTAAATTACAGGGAGTAGATAATAAGATTGAAGCTTTTCACGAGATCGTGAATAATAAAATAGAAAAAGCAACAGTAATTCTGCACCAACAATCGCTATTGGAACTGAAGGAGGTAGAATCTAAAATAGAAGAGTTAGAAAACAAAGTGGCAGAAAAGACTGTAGCAGCCTTTCCAATCAGTCCAATGCCAATGTCAATTCCCCCTAATTTAAATTTTTCAGGCAATCGTCGCGAACAGCCCATGACGTTTTTACGTAATGTTGAAAATTATTTTGCTTTGGCATATTCCTGTCTTCGAAACCGAAACTGATCTCTCAGATGTTAATTGATCACGCTCAGGAGTGGTACCAACAATCGTTCCACTTCCGTCTAATTATCAGGAATTTCGCAGTAAATTTATTGATGGTTTTTGGGACAGAAATACTCAATATAACTTTAAAATGGATTTGGCGAAAGGAAAATGGGATCAAAATGGTAATTTATCTATGCGTGACTATGCAGTATCCCACATTGCTCAGCTTAAGCAATGTGAAGCGACTCCACCTGACGATGAGATTATGTGGCTTCTAACACGCCATTATCCGTACGCCATTCAAAATCTTAAAACTAGTTATGTTAGGGATCTTGATCAATTTCAGATTTGAATGGGCGATTTTGACCAAACTAACTTGCAATTTGCTTCTTATCAAAACTCATCACGCCCACGGAATGGTAATAACAACCAGTCTCGAGGTTATCCCTCGCGCCAGCCACAAGGCCACGAACACTCCACCGCTCCCCCGCCCGGAATTCACCAGGCACACTACAATGGCGGTCAAGGTCAAAGCGCACCCCTCGCGGACTCTCAGCCACCGAACCCTCCACACTCTTTACAAAGGTCGTTAAACTGTCCCGGTTCAGAATAGAAGGGAACGAAGTTCTGAACCATAATTATAAGTTAAACATCATTGATGTGTTCATGAAATATGTAAAGTGTTTTCCTGTTGTTAAACCTAATGCAAAAAAAAAAATAAAAAATTAAAAAAAATTGTCTTAAACACTTAGTGAAAGGTGTCTTCAAAGAATGTAGAACCTACCAGCGTGTCCTTCGTGACAACGGCACGCAGTTTACCCCTGAAGATAGGTGCCAGAATACTCTTTCAAATTTAACCAAGGCCGGTAAGACAAGAAAACAATACCAGAAAAGTAAAACTCATCAGTTTCAAGTTGGTGACAAAGTTTTGATCAAAGCTCTCAAAGTATCTAATCAACCTGAAGGTCTCATAAGTAATTTTTTCCCCATTTTTGTAGGTCCTTACCAGGTTATTAAGCTTGTAGCGCCCAATTCATGCAAATTGCGTGGTTCGGACGGTTCCGAGGTGGGACCTCACAATTTTTATAACCTCGTTCCTTTCAGAGAATAGACCGATTAACTGGCTAGAAAGAAAATAGACCTCATTTATGTTGCTCTGATTAGGTTAACATTAATTTAATTTACATTTGTGTCGATTCCTCCCGGTTACCGCTGGCACGTACATTTAATTAATTAATTTCATGGTACCGCTACTACTTCACTGGTTCGGATTGCAGTATTGCTATAGAAGAACGGCGTTGAATAAGTTGTTATAAAAGAGAGAGTTATTAAAAATCTTTTATTTTTCTACTTGAGTCATTGTTGATGGAAAGAAAGAAAAAGAATTGAGAATTTTTACTAATTGAATTATTGTTGAGGGTGAAGAAAACTTTAGCCTTTGTTTTATCTTTCAAACTAGCTAACAATCGACATCAGAGACCTAAATTGTTGAATATTTAAGTTATTCGTTCAAAAAAATTAATAAATAAAGAATCGTTTTATTTTATTCTACCAGTCACTTGACAAATTACTATTCCTTGAAACTTAGTTAACACCGTGTGCTTGAAATATTGTATTAGCCATCGATAATTCATTTACTTTATACAACATTATTAAACTCTTAAGATGAAAATACTATATTCAAATATTATATAATATACCCAACTTCGCAAGAGAAATAATTGAAGTAAATATTCATCTTGGTGAAGCAGTCTTATTGTATTTCTTCAGAGTGGTTTAAAAATATGTAATGAAGAAATATACTTCGGTTGCACAAATATTCCTCATATATAGAAAACAAAACTAGTGGTGTTACAGAATGGCACAGACTTTCTCCTAGTAGTTTGTTTGCAAATTTCTTTGGTCTGGGCCAGCTTTACAAGCTTGCCTCGTATGTTCCCAGCAGCCATCTACCGCCACCCAAAGAATATATTTTTTTCAAACTTTTGTCAGTTTTTCGGTTTGCTTATGGTAGAACCGAAATATTCCTTTAAGAATATTAAAGAAGAGGAAAATCTCGTGCTATAAGGAACGTTTTCTTGAAAACGTCGGAGCATTTGAAGCTTTGGAGTAATGGTATTTGAATCATTGACAAGTTACAAAATACTATTAAATTTATTAGTACGTTGCTATATTGCAATTTATATGAAATGCTGCACATGATTGCATGTATCATGCATGCCTTTAAATAAATATAAGTAAATATATGTGTGTGGATGTTTGTTTTTGAAAAGCCTTCTACTCTAAATGTTTTGTGCACTTGATATACTTTGCATTACGACTATTACACACTGATTGACAGAATTGTTTAAAAATTTGGACCCTGCATTCTGAAAGTGATTCAGTGTCAAAAAGAGATGAACATCTTACACATATTTTTTTAATACGCACACCCACTGAACATAATCTACATAATACTGTCGAGTGCTCTTGTTTCGTTGAAGTCCACAGAAATAACGTCCCACTTTGCCCTTTGGTGACTCCGCGCACCCCCCGGTCCCTTCTCGGATTCCCAGCAGAAGTCTCCCGCGTGTTCTCATTGATGTTGGTACAGTGTTTCTCTTTATCTTCTTTTTCATTCGTGATTTCATATGGGACAAAGCAAAATTCTTTAGAAATCTCCTGCTAGTCAACTTTTCTTCACTGGTGTTTTTTGCATATACATTCACAACATTGATGGCAGCAATATTCCTGATGTCCGCGTGTGTCAGAAACTGAACCGCGAGAGGTCGTGCGGATTACTATTGTAATCCAAGCTGTTTCTGGCGCTTATCGCTAGTGCAGCAGTTATCACGTGAGTCATATTTCGCCATAATTCAATAGCTGGGGTCTTCCACGAAAGGTACTGAAAATTCCATGGCAAAAGTTTGTCAACTCTCGCTGTAAACTGTGAATGAATATGACTAGATTACAATAGTAATCCACTCGACCACTGAAGGGTTAAGCGTTAATGCATATGCGAAATTTGAAACTCTTCTTAACAGAAATATTTTGAGTTTTCGAAAAACGTGTTTAGAAGTCATTTGAAACTTCTCCATTCACAAATGCAATGATTGGAAATATGCATATTTTGGAAGGCACTCTGAAAGTTTCTGGAATGGAATGGAAGGAATTTGTTTTCAAATGTGCCGACAACAATGCCTATTCTACGAAGTCTTATCGCGGCCTCTTAGTTATCTGGTTTAGATCGGTCGACTGGTTTTTAATTGTTGACTCTTTTAATGCAGGCACTTGTTCGTTTGTCTACATATGTGATGCATCTGTCTAGAGAGCACTTTCGGGCAATGATTTTCTATGATTTTAAAGTTGGTTTTAGTTGTTAAAGGATAGGCACTTGAACGTTTCTTATAATGCGGAATTGTGAGCGCGTTTTCACAGAAAACTTTTGAGTTTTCGAGAAACTTTGTATGACATCATTTACAGCGCATTTTCTTGTAAATGTAATAATGTGAACAAATTGCTGCGAACGCAAATATTACAACGTGAAGAGAAAAACCGTGGAGACAAGTAAAAAAAATAATTTTTCTAATTTTTGAAAAAAATAGTGCATTATGATGTCTATATCATATTATAGAGTACATTTTAGCATTATTCTTACCAATAGTTTAAAGAAAGTTTGGGGCCACTTTTGAGAAAAGCTTGTTTTTGTTATTGAAGTTTTGAACTTTTGAAAAACCTTCTTTAAAATTTGAGGGTACATTACATGAAGCCTCCCAGATATTTTCAAAATTTTCTCAAAAATGGCTACAATTTTTTTGTTTAAATTTGATGTAAGAATGGAGTAAAGTACAGTTATAATGGTGACATAGGTCCGATATTCACGGTTAACTCCGAATTTTCTGAAATTTTAAGTTTGACTTTTTTTCGGAGTTTTCCTACAACTACAAAATTGAAAATACAGATTTTTCTTTCAAATTATATTTGTCATACATAAGTATTTCTTTCATTAAGGTTGTCGTGAGAGCGCGCGCGCGTTTGGAAGACCCGCCGCCAAACTACGTCAGCGGGGCTGACGCAGCGGGGCTGATTTACCGCCCTCGGCCGGAGAGGAAGGCGACCGTGGCGAGCCGGCCAGGCCGCGCGCGGCCGTCACGCCCGAGCAAGCCGGTAGGGACTCGCCACCGCCCCTACTCCGCAGCTAGTCGGCGGGCCGCTAGCCCCAGCGGGTTATAAGAGGGCTCCGACCCGACGCCAGGGCAGACAGCTAGCGACGGTGTTGGCGACTGTGTTCTGACGAGTTATTTGCGGTGTGAAGAGTGGTGATCGGCTACGACAATGACCTGTACTACGGAAGAGGAGCTCTCTGGTGAATATTCAACGACTCGGTTGCTTTTGGGACTTCTGGACAACGATGAAACGACTTCGCATTTGGCACACTCTACGGACGATACGGAACTTTGGCTATTGTACCTGGTTATTGAATAAACATTGTTTTATGAAGTTTTGCTTTTGATTGCATACTACAAAGGTCATGTGCCTTCTTTCGAAAATTTTTAGTAGTTTTCGTGCAATAGCGCGTGCAATATTCGCAATAAATGCAATATTCGGCAGGGTTTTCGTCACTAGCTTTTTCAGCTTGGTCGAATTCAGTCGCTGTCTGCAGAAGAATTCCAGCGGCCGGTTGCCCTTATCGGTAGTTTTCCGTGGTTTGTCCGATCAACACCAGGTGAATGCCGGAGTAGTACCCTACCAAACGGGCAACGGACCGCGCGCGATCTTTCCTTTCTCTTCCTTGTACCATGTTCACCCCACACACGCACACACTTACACTAACATGCACTTCACTATCACATATTCCGGGAGACCGGTCAGGAGTTTAGAACTTGTTCCGGCTGAGGCGGTGCCCCGCTGGTGGGAGAGTCCTGGTGAGGGGAAACCCCGCTAGCCGACAGTAGGTCGGCGCCGGATATCGCCATCCAGCGGGGAAAATCACCGCCATCTCCCGAGGAAAAAACACGCACTACACTAACGGGACTAAATACCTTAGCTGTTGACGCGCTCGGATTCACCAGCCAACCACATAATTTATTATCATTTTTATTTTTTCAAAATTGACAACATTCAAATACATTAAGTAAAGACTTTGTGAACTTAAGAAGTACTAGGACAATACCATTTTGTAGCCGTGTTTGATAATTTGTAAATAAAATTTAACTTGCAAAATGAAGTTGAAAATAGTATTTGCACAATTAAACTGAATGTGAATCTGAATGCCTGAATGCTCAGTGTCATCGCAAGAGATCACAAGTTCCTACGTTCGCTTCGGAAGGTCGAGGAAAGAGAGAGAGGGAAGACCCACATCTAGGGATGGCAAAAAACATCGATATTTTCACCAGACACATTGATATATTAACATCGATATTTTGCTTTCAATATTTTCTTCACATCAATATTTTGCGGTAAAAACATCGATGTAATTTTAATTTATTTTATATAGTTTAATAAAAGGGATCGGCGGGTTCTGGCACATCCGGTGTATACAATCCGCAACCGGATGTTGACACTTGGTGTTACAAGGTCGACGACATTGTGACACCTTGTGACGTATTCGCAGCTGGTGGGACGTGCCAAGATTTCCCAGCTGACGTGAAGGTCGTCGCCCGCGACCTTGCGATGTCACACCAGTTGGTGTGGTATCGCTACCAACCGAGAAAAAGAGCGGTGCGCCTGCGGGAGGAGACGAGGAGCGGGGATGGAGTCCCTGCCTGGCGGTGACGTAGGGTGAATGAGATGAGAGACAAGTGGTGAAAAAACATTTATTTTGAATTTTAAATACACGTACACTTAGACGAACGAAAACAACATTTTTCTAAAAAAAATTAATCACATCAAAGTGAGAGAACACGACACAAAATCATCGTTTCACAGTTCTTTATTTCATCTGGCGGTAGTCAATAACGAATTCTCTTTATTTCATCTGGCGGTAGTCAATAACGAATTCTCTTTATTTCATCTGGCGGTAGTCAATAACGAATTCTCTTTATTTCATCTGGCGGTAGTCAATAACGAATTCTCTTTATTTCATCTGGCGGTAGTCAAAAACGAATTCTCTTTATATCATCTGACAGCAACCAATAATGATTTTTTTTATATCGTCTCGCGGCAGCTAATAACGATTTGCTGCGATCGTCGTTCGCAACATTTTCCGCTGTCAGTCTGTCTTTGTTTTTGATACAAAAATATCCCCGCCATGGGTGAGAATGAGCAGCACACTATCGAAATGTCCCGCCCGAGCTGCGAGATGGAGCGGCGTGTCACCAAATATGTCACCGACACTGAGGAAATCACGCACAGGATCGGTCACGTTAGCCTCAAGTTACCCTGGAGAGGCGGGAATTTATTCAAATATTGGGTTGGACATATTCTCCAGCGTTGCTGTTTTTGGAGATTGGGGAGGGCTATATCTTAAATAAACTAATGAATCTAACTTATTTCTAACTTAAAAATTAAACATCGAGCCTCTTTGGCCGAATTGTTTTTAATAGAAAAAAAGTATTGGATTTAGAAATTGAAAGTTCTTGACCTCTGCTCGCGGTGGTTCGCAACCAATATATAAAAAACTGCCCCTCCCACGCGGCAGGGACGGTCTGAAAATGGACGGGGTGGGCCTTGGTTAGGGTGCTTGGGAGTTATTGCGGGGGTGTGTGAAACGGGTGAGATAAGGGGTTATGATGTGGAGACAGCGTTACGGAGGATGGAATTTATCTTTGGGGAATCTGGACGGGATGCGATTTACACGAGGATGAGTGGTTTTTCCCAGTGAGAAAGTCGGTTGGAAGGGGAGGTTATGGAGTTTGTTGTAGAATCTTTCGGAGAGACATTATTTAGTACTGCCAAATCAGATTCTTCAATAAAAGCTTCCATATTGATGCCTCTTGTGTCTGTTTTATACGATTCCCAGAGGGTATTGTGGCTTATTGACATCACCTAATAAAACAAACGGCTTAGGTAATTGTTTTATGATATCTATCATTTCATTATTTTCAAACTGATATATATGCAATATATATATATATATATATATATATATATATATATATATATATATATATATATATATATATGTTGCATATACATAAAGAAAAGGGAACATGTATTTGAATTACAATTGCCTCAATATCAGATCTGAAATAAAACTTGTTTGCTTTTATATAATTTTTAACAAAAATAGCAACACCCCCCTTGCAATAGAACAAGTGGATCTATTTCTATTGCAGCACTTGAATCCTTTTTAAAATTGCCTGATTTACTTCCTTTGAAGTTGGTTTCCTGCAAACATACTATTTCAGGTTTGTATTTCTCACACAAAAACTGTATTCTTTCATATCGAGGTTGAAAACCATTAGTGTTTCATTGTAGAATATTCATCAGATGTATTACTATTTATTTAATTTAAGTAGAAGTATCACTTCCTGAGTCTTCATTAAGTGGGTTAATAATTTTTAATTCGTTTATAAGTCTGGTGAATCTTTTTTTAATGGATCTTTCTGTTAGGCGAGGATATGTGTAAGTCATCATCTAGATAATAGACTGAGTTACACAGGGATAGTCTTTAGCGATTATAATAGAATTTTTGGCTCCAAAGAAGTTTTCAAGAACATTTTTAAATTGTATGTAATTCAGTGGAAATTGTTCAGGTTTTTCATCAATAATCTTCTGGATATACTTAATTAGTTCATCAATAGTTCTGCTTTGATTGTCATCTTGTGTTACTGTGTTTTCACTTTTATCGTTTTTAATCTTTTTCTTGATTGGTTGTTTTGGGATGTCATTGTTAGTAGTTTTGAATGTGCAGTTATCAGCATCAGCTTGGGAGGAAGATTCGGATGTTAGTTCTCCTATTCTTAATTGGTAAGTTGCTATTATTAACCATACCATGCTCTTCTATCTGGTTTAGGGTGTGTTGTGGCATTTCTTATGTTATCATTGCCTCCTGTTCTTGACATTTGTTTTGGGATGTCATTATTAGTAGTTTTGTATGTGCAGTTTTGATCAGCTTGAGAGGAAGATTCAAATTTTAAAGTTCTTTTATTCATAATTGGTAATTTACTGTTATTAACCATACTATGCTGTTCTATTTGCTTCAGGGTGTGTTGTGGCATTTCTTGTGTTTTCATTGATTCCTGTTCTTGACTTTCATTTAATTCTTGTTTAACAGGGTGAGCATTTAAGGTGGGGGCCTTGGTAGGGCATTGTTTGGCAAGATGACCAGCTTGTCTACAATTGAAGCATGCCATGTTGTCATTTGTAAAGTAAATCCTACATGTTGTATTGTCAAAAATTATGGTCATTGAATCTGGTACCTTGTTAATGTCCTCTGAGTCAAGAAAAACCTGTTTTCTAAAAACTCATAATGTGTGAGAAACCAGGTCCTGTAACTCCTGCTTTGATGAAAGAATTTTTAGAGTTTTTAGAATTTTTAGAGATGTTTCTCTTGTTTAGCTCAAGTATATCATGACGTATGATAGAACAGACATTTGATATGATAATTCTTTTTTGTTTACTTATTAGGGGCCTGATTGTTAACAAGTGGTTTTGGATATTAATATTATTATGATTATCAGTAATATGGTCGGCGATTTCCTAACTGCTTAAGAAAACACAGACTCTATTGTTATGAATCCTAGATATAAACCTTATATTTGTAGAGTCAACAATTGTGGCTAGTTTATTTAAATGGTATTTTATAGTAAGTCCTTCTTTTGATTCAATTACTATAGCTTGATCCTTATTGGGGAATACAACACTTGTGGCTGCGCTTGCATATGACTTCTTACCTTCAGAGTTGTTCGTCATGTTGGCAGATTCTTTGGTTATGTTGCTGTCAACATTTGGCATAATTGGACCAGCCAGCTGCCAGCCAGCCTGTCATCCTGCAGCGTGAACAATTTCTTCGCTCCAGACTGATGCCCGATGTGTATGGGCGAAGTGGAGAGTAGGAAGGTGTGAGTGCTCAAGGGATGGGATAGGGCAAGAAAGTGAATGGATAAATCAGGCACAGACTGCGGCATATATATTAGGGTACTGTTTCGGCATTCGCCTGGTGTTGATCGGAGAAACCAAAGAAAACTACCGATTAAAGTGGCCAGCTGGTAGAATTCTCATCCAGACAGCGACTGAGTTTGCCCTAGTATCTAGAGAAAGTGGCAATATACAAACCCAAACTTTTCTTTGCAGATTTTATTTTATCAAAAATTTCGCAAAAGTCCTTTTTTAAATATCTTTCTGGCTGTTAATATGCAATTTATATACATTATTGGATTTTCGAGTGGATGTACTGCAAATTACTTCCAATGAACTTCTTCGAAAACTCAAAAATTCTCTTCGTAAAGGGCTTCAAACTTCGCTTTTACTCTAACGCTTCATGACATTTTCTTAAAAACGACATTATAATTCATAAACAAATCGCCCCTAATGTATATATTAACGACGTGAGGGAGATGTAAAAAATATATTTGTGTAGTTTAAAAAACACAAAAGAATAGAGCAAAATAACGTGTATATCATCTCATAAATTACATTTCCTTACCAACATTTTTAAGAAAAAAATTGGATTCATTTTCGAGAAAATATTGTTTATATTTTTCAGTATTGCACATATTGCGCTCAATATTACTAAAATTTACAAAAAAGTACATAACTATAACGAAAGTACTAACTATGGAGAAAAAAATTACCTGAACGAAAAGTCTTTTGTAAATAGTAGTAATATTCTTCTTCAATTTTGTAATAGTAGGAATAAACCGAAAAGATTTTGGCAATTTTCCAAACTTTCGAGTTAAGAGTGAAAAACTGATGTATGCCAGTGTATTCTTAAAAAAAAAATTAAAGAAAAACTTAAAGCCTTTTTTAAGGAAATTTTGAAAATGTCCATGGAACTTATATGAAGTACCCTCAAAGTTTAAAGAATGTTTTTCAAAATAGCAAATCTTCGCGTCTAGCCTCATCGACCGGGAAATATCCATTATGAAAAAATCTACGTGTAGGCGCTAGCGTCGTTCACAGACGCACAGAAAGACGAACGATCGTTTCGAAAAAAAAAAAAAAAAAAAAAAAATTGGTGGCAGACGACCCCAAAACGTGTATTTCCATTGATATCTCGAAATCGATATTCCGCAGCTTAACGTAACTTTCTATGTACTACGTATACGAAAAAGTAAAAAAATATTGCGAAGTCATAAAATTGGTAACAGGTATTGTTCGATAAAGTTTTGTAGTCAATTAATTAATAATTCAAAGATCATATTATTTATTCACATTAACTTTAATACAGTTTCATACATTGTATTGTTTTTAACCCTTTCACTGCCAAGAGCCGATGAGAGCCGATGCGTTTTTCAAAGCCAAACTGCCACGGGCCGATCAGAGCCGATGGCAGCTTCGCTTGTGCTTTTAATTCATTTATTCAGCAATAGATAACGTAGAATGCCTCTTATCGGGTTGGTTAAGGTTTCAACTGGTCGTTTTGAATGAAACTTATTTCTTTCTAATGTGTTTGAAGTTACAAAAGCTATTTTAAGCGACTGTGCCGGGAACAGCTGACAACGCGGAGACATACGTGATTGAGTGCATCAGTCATACTAGGTACGCGTCGCGTGTTTTTTTCGTTAGTAATGGTAGAAAACATGGTTTCTGAGAAAGAAATTTTTTTAATAGTTTTTATTTCCTTGTTCGACATTATTATGCCTTTCAAGGGTTTTTATGATACATAGTATACACTTTTGTTTAATTACATTTCCTCATGCATGAACAATGGTAGAAGACTAATATTTACAATATAAACAATAACAACTAAGGATACCCAGGAAGGGTCCTTCAGAAAAATACATACAATATTTGAATTAGAAACATAAATATTTAATTTAGAGATGTTGTAACCTGCTTTACAGCTAATTAAGGAGGATGTAGTAGGTCTTTAGAATATCTTGATTTTATTCGTGGAAAAAGATTGGCTGATTTACCTAGAGTGTACAAAGGAGTGGCTGGGCAAGATGAAAGAGAAGAGTAGAAATTAGAAGAAAGTTTTAGAATCCAAGTTTTCAGAGGTTCTATAGATAGTTCTTTTAAAATTTGATCATTTCTGATATACCATGGAGCTTTTAAAACATTTCTTAAAAATTTATTTTGCAGTACTTCCAATTTTTGAAGGTTGTTTTTAGCGGCACCTCCCCAAATTGGGCAGGCGTAGGTCAGTGAAGGTCGTATAATATATTTAAATATTATTAATGCTGATTCTATTGATAATTTTGATTTTCTATTTATGAATGGATACAATTTTAGGATTTTTATATGTGTGTTATTAGCTATTGATGTTATGTGGTTTTTCCAGGTTAATTTGGTATCTATTTGAAGTCCAAGATATTTAACAGGGGTGTCATTTGGAAGCCATTTAACTGCATGGTTATTAATTATTAAGGGATATGTGGGATGAATCCGTTTTAAGGAGAAAATTTTTGCTTGAGATTTTTGGTGATTTATTTTTATTTGCCAATCATTGAACCAAGACATGAGGAGATTTAGGTCATCTTGGAGATTGTCTCTACCTAGAAGAAGATCACTATGAGTGGTAAATATTGCAGTGTCGTCCGCAAATAAGGCAATTTCTGAGTGTAAGAGGTAAGGCATATCAGAAATAAAAACATTAAAGAGCATAGGTGATAAAGGAGATCCTTGGGGAAGTCCAGCTTGTATATTGTGATCAGTTGAGAGAGTGTTATTTATTTGAACTTTGAATCTTCGATTAACTAAAAAGGATTTTATTATGTTTTGTAAGTAATTTGGGAAACCAATATTTCTCAATTTAAAAAGTAATCCATCATGCCAGATTTTATCAAATGCTTTTTTTACATCTAGGAATATAGCAAGAGTATGACGTAATTTTTGGAAATTGGTGGCAATATAGTCTGTTAAACGTAACAATTGATGCGTAGTAGAATGGTTATGTCTGAAACCAAATTGACTACTAGGAAGAATATTATTTTGATTTAAAAATTTATTAATCCTCGTTAAGATTGCCCTTTCAAAGATTTTTGAAAAATTTGGCAGCAAACTAATTGGTCTGAAATTTTCAGGTTCAGTTTGATCTGTGTTGGGTTTAGGAATTGGCAGGATAAGTGCAGTTTTCCAGGAGTTTGGAAAGTAGTCGAGTCTAAAACATGCATTATATATAGCTGTTAGTGAACTGAGGATGGGATATGGTAAATGTTTAATTACAATATTAGGAATTAAATCTAAGCCTGGTGATTTCTTGTTCTTAAGTTTGGAAATTATGTATTTGACTTCAGATGGGGAAATAAATTTAATTCTTTCAGGAACTGTATGAAGTGGTTTGGCTAATGATTGGACTATGTTTTGGGTAAAGGAAATATTAGAAAGGAGGTTATTAGTAAAAGAGAGTTCAAAATGATTTGCCAATAGTTCTGCTTTTTCAGAATCAGTAGTTGCTAATGTGTTGTTATTATTATTTTTTAATGTGAGTAATTGTTTTTTCTCATTTGTTATATTTTTAATTGCAGACCAGAGGGAAGCAGAGTTAGGTTGAAGCTGGGATATATAGTTTCTAAATTTAGAAAACCTGTATTGTTCTAGTTTATTTTTAACTTCATGAGTAAGGCGATTTAAGGTAGTTTTAATATCAGGATCTCGAGTGATTTGCCACTTTCTACGAGTTACATGCTTGAGAGCAATTAAATTTAATATTTCTTTTGGTAGGACAGGTGTGACTGATTTGTTAGAATTATTACTTGTCTTTGTTGATAATTTAATAGCTTGTAATATATTTCTTTGCATTTTTAAAATTTCAGCATCTACATCAAATGGAGTATGGAGAGAAGTAGGATAATTATTTGTTTGAAGCATACATGACTGGAAAAGTTTCCAATTTACTTTACCTTTAATTAGGGAATTAGAATGTGTCTGCTGTGGAATAACATTATTAAAGTTAATTAATACAGGATTGTGATCCGAGTTTAATGCTGGTATGCAGTATTGTGTGAGTGGGAAGTTTAAATTTTGTGAGACTGCAATGTCCAGAATATCTGGAGAAATGGTATTATTATATGAATAATGGGTAGGTTGAGAAGGAGCATGAATTGTCCAGTTATTCATAGTTGCTAGATTAAATAATAATATACCTTGAGGGGTAGTCGTTTTACATCCCCATGCTTGGTGTTTTGCATTGAGATCTCCAATTAGTAATACTTTATCATTATTATTGAAGAGTAGTTCCAGGGTGTTTTTAGGTATTTTTTTATTTGGGGGTTTGTAAGCTACTATTATTGTTAATTTTCCGACTGATAAATTTATTGTTATTGCTGTTGTTTCTAATTCCTTGGAGGTAGGTACAAATATTTGTGAATGTTTGATTTTTCTTTTGATTACTGAGAAAGAAATAGCTGATATTCTGGCTCAAAGTGATTCTGAGAGTGATATTTCATGAAGCATAAGCGAGTTTGAATATCATTCAGACTCTTCTGATGATGATATTGTTGAGTGTCCGACTTCTAACAATACTAATGTCCATGAAGAAAACCCGATTATTGAAGTCGATGAAGAGGACATTGTTGACTTTTCTAAAAACTGGCGGGATGTCACAAATGATGATTCTGTTCCTAACCCTACATTCGGTTTCCATGAGTGTACAGGCTCAAAGCATAAGTGCAATATGGCATTTGCTAAGAAACAAAATTTCACACAATAATTTAAAAAAAATGTGATATGTAAGCCATACTTTAAAAAACAATAAATATTTAAGGACTTATTCACATATGTGTAAAGAGTCTGTTTTTAATACTTTTAGATCTTAAAAAAACAATTATAGCAAAAAAAAATCGTTTTGAACTTAATTTTTTTTTTTTTGAAATTTGAAAACATATTGTGTTAAAAATTATTTTTTTCCAAGGGAAAATATTATTCTACCTTAAATCCGAGACATATTAAAAGTAATTTATATTTCTTCTTTCCACAAAAAAATAGTTTTTATTTTTTTAAAAATAAAGCTCTTAGAGAGATTCGAAAATGTGTCTGTAGTTTTTGAATTTCCCCTGTGGCAGTTTTCGCAGTACTTGGCCCGGAGGCGCCGGCAGTGAAAGGGTTAACCTGTAACTTTCTCTCTGGTTATATTGAACTCTTTACTGTTCTTCTCCCCAGGTAACATGTTTTGCTTGAAACCATGACATTTGACAGATTTCTATAATACTCATTTTATAATATTAATATAATTTTTTAATTTCTATAATACCCATTTCTATAATATTCATTTTATGTTACAGTTTTATTAACTTCCATCTTCATTGTTAGATATTGTAGTACATGATTTTTTTTGTAATTTATAGTTGATGTTGATATTTTTGAGAAATTAATTCAAATAAATTCATTAAATAAATTCAAATTTGCCAGTATATTTTATTAAGCTTGATAGTTTTATTGTTTTTGATAGTTTTTATGGATTTATTTAACGTCAAAAAAACAGTTAAAACTGCGTATGACGTATGACCTGCTATGGGGATGTACGAAGCAAGAAATTGGCGCACGAGAGTCGAACCTTTTCTCATTATTAATGAAATATCTCGTAACTCACTATTGGATGAAATTGACGTTGATTAGTATTTTAGTGAGATTTCGTTGATTGATTGATTTTTTTCGTGTTTCCGGGCGCGTCAACTACTGTGGTCATTAGTCCCGTTAGTGCAGTGCATGTTTTTTCTCGGGAGATGGCGGCGATCCCCCGCTGGATGGCGAGATCCGGCGCCGACCTACCGTCGGCTAGTGGGGTTTCCCCCTAACCAGGACTCTCCCACCAGCGGGGCATCGCCCCAGCCGGGACAAGCTCTAAGCTCCCGACCGGTCTCCCGGAATATGTGGTAGTGTAGTGCATGTTAGTGTGTGTGTGTGTGTGTGTGTGTGTGTAAGGGGAGAGGAAAGGACAAGGAAGAAGAAGGACAGATCGCGCGCGGTCCGTGGCCCGTTAATTAGGGTACTGCTCCGGCATTCGCCTGGTGTTGATCGGAGAAACCACGGAAAACTACCGATCAGAGCAGCCGGCCTCTAGAATTCTCCTCCAGACAGCGACTGAATTCGACCTAGCTGAAAAGCTAGTATCGAAAATCCTGCCGCCGTCAGGACTCGAACCTAGGACCTCCCGGTCAGAGGCTGAGATTTCCTATATTTCTGTATTTTGTAAAAGGTATTGTCTGTAATCAGTGGTTTAAATGTCAGGCATTGTCGTTATCACTGAACTTTGAATCATTGTCGTCTGTCACTTACGAGTCGACTACGGCGTTGTCGAGGTGAGCTTTCGACCGCCGTTGCGGGGAGGGGTAAGCGAGCGTGTGCGCTCGTGCTCGCCAGGAGGCGTCCTCGTCGGGGCTCCTCTACGCCGCGTGCTTCCTTCTGCCTGCGCCGCCTGCTCCTGCTGACTTCTTCTCTCTCTTGCCTCGACGCAGCATCCTCATGATAAGGCCCAAGTAGCCCCCTTCAGGAGCGGCCAACCAAGTGACGACCGCCGCCCGGAAGAAGTCCGTGACGTAACCCGCTGCCCGATAAGCCAAGTCCCTATCTATACTAGAATATTCAACCTCGGTTTCTGTATGATAATTCGAGAAATTGTTGTGTGTAGTGAACCACAATATATACTCGGTGAGAAGTTCAATACCTCCGGAAATAAGGACCATTTTAATATACAGCTTAATTCTGTAACAAAAGAGCCGAAATAATATTTGTATTTTACTAGTATTCGTAGTACTTTAGAGAATGATGAAATAATGTCTTACGTTTTCGCGTCGACTGAAGTGCCACTTCTGTTTCTGCCCCCTCGTGTCTGCGCATTGCCCATTGAAGTGTGTGCCGTGGGAGGGTTGTGTCCCTCCGCGTGCCTTTGACCCAGGGGAATCTGGTCCTCTTCTCGGCGAAGTACAGAGTTGCCTCGCTTCAGGTACTGAACCTTCTTCAAGGTCATTACGAGGCAGACAATGTTAGAAACCACTAGGCAGCACACAGGGCCATAATAGAAGAGTGCGGTTCCATATTTCATAAAAGGAACTTCCGCAAATGGACCTGATACATCAGAGTGGATAGAAAAATATGCCAGAATTACCTGAAAATCAAGATCTATATTCAAGATATGAAATGGATGTAAAGATTTTTCTCTAAAATTATGTGAGTAGAAAATGTTTTTCAATGTTTTTGAAGCATCGCAGTATCTTTAATTGGTGTGTGCTATTGATAATGTTATTTTTTTAGGAGATCCATTCAATGTTCTCACATGTTCAATCGCTTTTATAGTAAGCTGAATTTTGTGTGTTTATGTGTGCAAGGATCGGAAAATGGCCCATAGCCGGTATTTGTATCCTTCAGAGAAGTAAAATATTCAGCTTGGTGCAATGGATAATGAAAGAGTAGATTGTATGGAAAGGTTATTTTCCACAGGCTGTTTAAACCCTAAAGGGGGATACAATAGGGCGATTACAATGAAGTGTACAGTATGGAATCCTTCGAACAACTACACATTAAATGCGATGGAGATGAATGAACATTATTGCTTCACGCCTCCTGCAAGAGAACAGGCATTGCATTGTAAAGGATGGTCATGCTGGTAAAGATTTGTCAACACGTCGATCTGGCCGGTTAGTAGACTTCGCGAGGGGTGAGTGGACCCAGAAACGCGAAACAGAAATTACACATCGTATCAGCTCAGTAGAACTAATTTCCTTACGAAACCCTTTGCGAGATGCAAGTTAGATTGTAAACATGCACTGAGATTACGATGTCACGCAGCACAGAAATGTACAGGACAGTTCATAGTTTATATCCCGTAATATTAGGTTCCAAGATAATACACTTGCGAATTCGAAACTGAAACTGAATTTTTGAAATTGCGAAAATAATGTCCTGAATGTATACGCTGTTTAGCGATGGACTCTTTTTTATTCATTCTGTAGTCGAAAGTAACAACAGAAGAAGTTAAAAGTATATTTGATACTGATGTTTTTCAAATTTAATTTATTTTAATTTTAATGTAGAACGTGTTTCACCACTTTCATTGCCACTTAAAATTTCTCCTTGGTGGTAGCACTCTATATTAATTTTATGCCAATTAGAGAACTTGTTTTACTTCATAAATGCACAATTGGCTATGAAAGGTAGGGTTGTAAACATTCCAATAGATACAAATGATTTATTACAAATCCTACTTAGAAATTTGAATATGTCGACAATACAAATTAAATTGAAAAGACAAGTAAGCCATGAACGAATTTACATGTATGAATCAATAAGCCCGGCTATATTTTGTGATGCCCTACGATATTTAACACAAACACCATTGTATAATAAGTATATCACCATTGAATTTTAAGAAGTACGAATCAGATTAAAACAAAAAAATTATTTTGTTGAAGATGATACATATGAAATAAATAGTTATAACAATAAAATCAATTAATGTAATATTAATAAATGTATTGCAGATGATTCCGAACAATTTAACGACGATGTAATAATTATTGACAAAAATATAGAAGCAACCAATGTAAAAATTATAGCCCCTGTTCAAACACGCGATCAAATTCGCTACCAGGCCGCAGCCCCCAATTGCTTCTACTAGAGTCCCTGGATACAGAGAGTAGCGCGTTCCTTTGCGCGAGCGGTGCCGCCATTTTATATCCAGTTGAATTAAGTGGTATTGTGGATGAGTTAGGAACCACCAATCTACCAAAAACCTCGACGAAAACCAAATACTTGAAATTCTTCATAATGCCTTTGATTGTTATCATTTGTCCTCAACTCCTGAATGCTGCCTGGCGGGGCTTTCGAGTGGAAGGATATTAAATGGCGGCGGCCGTTCGGGTTGCGCTACTCTCTGTACCTAGGGACTCTTCTAGCTTCTACCTGCGCGGCCGCCCGCCTTCAGACATGCTTTCGCGGCCACCCCCACAGCTCTCCCACAATGACACTCCCACGGCTTTCCTGCACGAAGCCGCTGCTGAAAGCACAACATACAAATGGGCAATTTAAGTCATTTACACAGCCTTGTCACTGCAGCGCCTCTAACCGGGAGATCCTAGGTTCGAGTCCTGACGGCGGCAGGATTTTCGACACTAGCTTTTCAGCTAGGTCGAATTCAGCTGCTGTCTGGAGGAGAATTCTAGCGGTCGGCTGCTCTGATCGGTAGTTTTCCGTGGTTTCTCCGATCAACACCAGGCGAATGCCGGAGCAGTGCCCTACCAAACGGGCCACGGACCGCGCGCGATCTGTTCTTCCTCTTCTTTGTCCTATCCTCTCCCCTTACACACACACTTACACTAACATGCACTACACTACTACGTATTCTGGGAGACCGGTTGGGAGCTTAGAGCTTGTCCCGGCTGGGGCGGTGCCCCGCTGGTGGGAGAGTCCTGGTTATGGGGAAACCCCACTAGCCGACGGTAGGTCGGCGCCGGATCTCGCCATTCAGCGGGGGAAGATCACCGCCATCTCCCGAGAAAGAAACATGCACTACACTAACGGGACTAATGACCGAAGTAGTTGACGCGCACGAAAACACGAAAAAATCAATCAATCAATTTACACAGCCTGCTTCTCACCGCTCCGTCCCCTCCACCGAAGCACGTACTTTCAAAGCAAACTCTCGTGGGGACTCTGTCCATGGATCGCGCCGCCCGCCCGCCTGCCGGCGCGGGTGTCATCAGCAAAAGGCTGCGCCCCTACCTCCCGCCGCGCGGTCGGCTTTCACGCCCCCATCAACTCACTAGCAGCCACCGACCGCCAGTTCTTGTAGTTGGTTGGTTGATGAGTGATTCCGGGCGCGTCAACAGCTTAGATCATTAGTCCCGTAAGTGTAGCGCATGTTTTTCCTCGGGAGACGACGGTGTTCTTTCCCCGCTGGATGTCGAGATCCGACGCCGACCTACCGTCGACTAGTGGGGTTTCTCCTTAATCAGGACTCTCCCACCAGCGGGGCACCACCCCAGCCGAGACAAGCTCTAAGCTCCCGACCGGTCTCAGCGAATATGTGGTAGTGTAGTGCATGTTAGTGTATGTGTGTAAGGGGAGAGGATAAGACAAGGAAGAGAAAGGAAAGAAGAGAAAGGAAGAGAAAGTAAACAACAGGAGTAATAAATTTCTAATTAGTTTTAAATAACTGTGTGTTACGTCTGTTAAATGATGTGTTTGGTTTAATGCAATTGTGCTCGTTGGTTTTCTTCTATTTTTGAATTTGAATCTCTTGCAAATTTTGACGGTTACGATTCAGTTTATGCAATATTTCTTAAATTCGTTTTCACATTCAAAATTTGTTTCTTGGTGTTAAAAATTGGAACTGAATGTGTACTATTGCTTGTATGTGTATTTTTGTAATAGGCTTTTGTGTTTTGAGGTCGTTGGTACTCTTCAGTAATATACGCGAAAGTCGTGCGGGTTGCATAACTAATTGTGTTTAACAATTTTTTTTCGTAAACCGCATGAGTAATAAATTTCATTTGAGAGTAATAAATTAGTAATAAATATGCTCTAAACATTCGTATTAGTTTTGATCGATTTTGCTCATTTTTTGAATTTGGTTGTGCTAGCTTGACTGTCACGCTAGCACAACCACCTTTATTTCAGAAACGGGAGGAGTAATAAATTTAATTTTTGGGTAATAAATTAGTAATAAATGGGTACTAAATATTCCATTTGGTTTGATGTGATTGTGCTATGGTGGTTGTGCTAGCTTGACATGGCCCTGAGCGAGGACTAGGGAGCTCGAGGATCAAGAAAAAGTGCGAGCATCGTACGACTATTGTTGACGGACGAGTGTATCAATACTCGCTCCATTAGGCAGATAATCCGCGCACGAGTCGGCTATTCCTGCTTCGCCTAGCAAGGCGAACTGGTCGCAAAAGAATCAAAATTTCTCAAAAAAATCCTTATCTAACATATGACAATATGTATATCATTGGATTCGTCTTTATACGCTCTTTATGATAGACTGAAAAAATATGTATAGTTCCATTTGAAAAAACAAAGTTACCTCAAATATCTCATAAAATACAAGTGATAAAATAGAAATAAGTACATTATCAGTTAGCCCTATTTTCTCATGCACTCTCGTGAAAACTGCATTTCAATATCTTCAACCGTTCAAAAATTACAGGAGGTGCTAAAGTTACGTGACTCACCCTGTATATTAAAAACTGTACTCTGTATATTGTAAATGACGTGTTTTTGCTGTATTCTACGTACAATAAGAGACGTGTTATAAACCATCTAAATTAAAGCAAATAAAGAAATCCGGTCAGAGTGTAAAAAGCGGGAAATGACAAAACAGAAAAATTGGGAGCCGCAAATCAAAATGCAGCATAAATAAGCAGTAAACCAAAAATGTTGCAGAAACAACAGAACTAGCGCCAAACGCACACGGGAAGAGAAAGAAAAACACATCATGGGAAAACCGAGAAGTGTTTAAAAACTAGATAAATTACCCCCAAAACTTCATAATAATGCGCGGATGAGCTCCCCAAGGGAAGTAGACCGCACGGACCGAAAACCACGACCTCGTGTGTGTGTGTGTTGACGGGCAGCCCAGCCCTGAGGAAGATCACGAAAAAGATGATCGAAACGTCGGCAACGCAGCCTTTAACACGGCAATACCCGGACATCCAAGATAATCAACTGTTTTTTATTGCAATGAACTCAAAATTGTGCATTTTCAGAAACCCTCAAACGCAGTTTTCTGCAAAATGGCTTCAAAATTTTTATTCAAATTTTTTCAACGGGTAGTGCACTGTGCAACAAATTGCACTGTTTAATAT